>PVJN01034803.1:0-22521 GCA_004026805.1 Lasiurus borealis | reverse complement strand
GGAGAGGGAGGGAAGGGAAGAGAGGAGAAGGGTGAGGAGGAGAGGGGGAGGAGTTAGATGGAGGGGAAGAAAGGGGAGAAGGAGGGAGAGGAGGAGGGGGAGGAGAAGAGAAATGCTGCCATTAATATCCTGAGAAAGATAAGAAGATATATGGCCACATGAAATAAGAACAGGATGCTATTTTTAAAAGAAGGAGAGGTCTCACAAAGGAAAAGAAATATCCAGAAATTTAAAAATATGATAGTAAAAATTAAAACTCAAAGGGTTGAAAGAAAGTTTAAGGAAGTAATCTAGAAAACAATGTAAAAGACAAGCAGATAAACAAGAAAAGCAGACAGAAACATTAGAGGTCCAGCAAGAAGGTCTAAAATCCTATTAACAGGAACTCCAGAAATATAGAATAAGGAAAATGAGTAAGAGTGTTCAAAGAAAAAATTCAATAACATTTCTTGTGTCTGAAGCACTTGAATCTTTGCATGAAGAGTCTTGAAAGCACAGCACAATGGATAAAAGCAGGCCCACACCAAGGCACATATGATGGTTAATTTTATGTCAACTTGGCTAAACTGAAGAATGTCTAAACAAGATACTTATCAAACATTTCTGGGTGTTTTTGTGAGCGTATTTTGGATCAGATTAACACTTAGATTGCTGGACTTTAAGTAAAGCATGTTGCCTTTCATAATGTGGGTGGGCCCCATCTAATCAGTTGAAGTCCTGAGTAGATTGACCCACAGCTCAGCCCACCATCCAGACTTCTTTAACCATTATGAGGATCCCCCTGGGGGCTTTTCACCATCTTCATAATCTGGCTCCAGTGATATTTCTCTCCTCACCCCTGAGTCCATCAGACATAGCCCATTGTGAAGAGAGTTCAACTCTTTTTCCACTAGACACTTAAGACATTCAAATGTAGAAATATGCCTGGGGCACAGGTTTGACAGTCCCCAAATGTCCCACTGAGAGTAAACATAAGGTCCTTGAGAGGTAATTCCTGACATCTTAGACTAGCTTGTCTCAATCTCAAATCCCTTTAGCCAAGATAATTTTATTATACAATACCGTTTATTATTACGTAAAGTCTTATTTATACTCCTGATTTCCTAAACTTAGCAACCATTTTATTTTATTTTTACATAATTATGTTCTGAGATAAATGGTTTTTACCAACTAAGACGTTAGTATTTGCATGGGAGGGGGGGGAGGGAATATTATGTTCTTTGAGAGAGTCACCGAGTTGAAATGTAAGTATGAGAGCAAAATCTATCTATCTATCTATATCTATATATATATATATATATATATATAATCGTGCTTTCTCTTAAAAACATCTGGTTATCACATTTTTAAAAACCAGGGTCCTGTTGATGGTCTCAAAATATACACAGAACTTAGACATTTATTGTACAAAGAAAGACCTACCCCACCTAAACTAGTGACATACTTACATAATCCTGTGAATGTTCTTTGATCATGTGTTAAACAATCAAAGTGAAATACTGTTATTATCAAAGATAGCCAAATGAGGAGAGGCAGTCGTAAGCAGCTGGAATCAGAAAAAGAATTGTGATACTTTCATTTTGCATTCAAGTTTGTTTTTCTGCAAGTACTCTCCTTACAAGTAGGTTAAACTACCGCTAGGTGGCAGTGCAGTGATGTGCTGGTGGTCTTTAAAGTACAAGTTCATCAGCACTAGGAAACTGGCTAAGTACGTACTCCCCATCAGCCAGGGTGAAACTCAGAACTGAGACTCACTCACATTGCTTTCATCCTTCCATCCATCCATTCTTCCTTCCATCATCCACCCATCCATCCATCCATCCATCCATCCATCCATCCATCCATCCAATATTCATCCAACAAATATTCATTGCCCCTAAAAAGAACTTTGAAAATGATACAATTGAGTTGAAAGCAATATTATCAAAACCATTCTGTAAAGTAACTGAAGGAAAGAAGACAGAAAAGAAGCACATTGAAGTATATTGTTCCTGCATAATTGGTGTAGATGGAGAAGTCCAAAAGTAGGAACTCTTATGTTTTTAAGCACAAGGGATCAAGCATTTCATTTGATTGAACGAGAGAGCTTCGAAAGCCATTTCATGGGATCAGAAACCCCATATAATTCAAGGTCAAAGCTTTGGAACTAGAGGAAGTAAAACATCTTTAGTCAACAATAAGGTGGTGTGGATCCAGGTAATCAAATAGCCGAGAACAGGGGCAATTTGGTACCCAGCTTATCAATTATTTTATTATGCAATTATTTTCCCTATATGCTATCAGAGAGACGCATTTAGTTCCTTTGCTTACATATTTACCACTTATATACTCCCTGCTCTGTTGTTTCTAGACTAAATTTCATCTACATCTGCTGGGAGTTTTGTCTTCTCTACTAAGAGACCTTTGTGTGACTACTCCAAAATTAATGAGAGAAGTGGGTTTGTTTCTCAAGCTGGCCCCTTTGTTCAAATTGCCTTCTACAAGCATATCAAATAGGGGGAAATGTGGCATCTTCTAATGATCGAAAATGTGATTGTATTCTTTTTGTGTATGGAGAGAATAGCCTACAATAAAGAGTAGCCTTGCCCTCTAAAGCAATGCCTTTTAAACCTTTTAGAAGCTGACCCTCTATAAGAAATAGGTTTTACTTCACAGCCATGCCAGCTTCTAGGGCTCTCCAATCCATTCCCTGCTCTTCTGCAGATCCTGAGAGGCTGCATTTCGAGGGCTTCCGGGTTCTGTGAACTGACTTCTGGCTAGGTTCCAACCATGTGTGGCCCTGCTATGACACTGGAGAGTAGAGGAGTGAAAAGACCACGATGATTCTCCTCATCTTTCTCTGCCTGTAGTGCATCTTTGACAGTAGCTGAGTCTCTTCTCTGGCTCCAGCTCTGGCTCCAGCTCTAGCTCCAGCTCCAAGTCCAACTCTGGCTCCAGTTCCAGCCAAAAGACCCCCCTGTGATCTTCTGCTGGATGATCCCCGTTCTGGGACCCAGCAACACTGCCACCTCTCTTCACCCCTCAATCTAAAGGTATTAGTGGTTTCTGCCATTGCTGACCTCTGGGTTGCCTCACCTTCCCTCTTTGGCATCTCAGCCTTTCAGCATTTGAGTAACAAGTTCCTGTATTAAATTCCCTCTGTTCAAATCACAGTGACAGTGGTATCTGTTTTCCTGATACATTAATTTCCTGAAGCCAATGCTTCATTGATAGTATTTCTTCTCCCTGTGTGCAGTGATTCTGATATTTCCTGTTGTATTCTGTCTCACTTTTGTTTTTTAAAGAAACTTTTTACAAAATATATTTTTATTTGTTTTGTAATTTACTAGGCTGAAACCACTTAATTGTTCTTAAATGCTGAGTCCAATGACTGAAGGCATGGGGATGAGAATTCTTCACAGAATAACCTCAAAGGTGTTCATGTTCAGAGGTGAAAGAGTAAATAGGGCAAAGGTGAAAGAGTAATAGGGCTCTGGAGTCTTACTTTCTAAGATCGAATTCTGTGTCCTATTTTTGGTACCTCATCATCTTGAAAAAATTAAATTACTTAACCTCTCTTCAATTGTAGTTTCCTCATCTGTAAAATGAGATGGAAAGGTTCTGGCTGGTGTGGCTCAGTTGGTATGGTTGGTGAGCACTATCCCATGTACCCAGAGGTTGCCAGATCCATTCCAGATCAGGGCACATGCCTGGGTTTCTGGCTTGTGGACAGCCGATAGATCTCTCTCTCTCTCTCTCTCTCTCTCTCTCTCTCTCTCTGTCCCAATTTATATATTTTTTAATTTTAAAATGAGATGGTAAAAATGCTACATTTCACAGAATTATTGTGGAGAAAAGATATATGTGTAAAACCATTAGTAAATGACTGGTCATAATAAATACTCAGCAAATTATAATATGTGCTATGATAGCTGGTATGAATTTAGCGAGTCTCAAAGTCAGGAGGAACAACTATTTTTTCAGACAACACACCCTTTAAGCCCCCATTGCTCACTTCTGAGTGTCTGGGAGGAGGCCATTGCCAACCAAGGAGGAAAAGATGCCTGATTCAGTCCATGAGGCCAGGAAGAAATGTTGTGAATCCAAGTTTGGGGACTGCCCATTTACTCTGGCACCTAAAATAATTAAGTTCGATAGTCACTGCACTATAAATCAACAAGTGTGAGGTGGGGGTGGGATGTCCACATCTCCTTTTAATAATATTTTCAATTCATATGACAGGATAACCCATGCATGTCTTGAAAAGATGCAGGCAGCATGGTACAGTGAGAAGAAACCTGGATTTAAAGCCTTTGGTACCAGCTTGGACCTTGCCACTTTTTACTGATGTGCCAGTCATTTAGAATTCCTATGCCCTGGTTTCCTCATCTGTAAATGGGTATGTAATATGATTATTTCCCATAAATCTTCCTGAAGCAACTGTCTTTACAATGCTTTCAAAATGAACATTTCATTATCTCATATGGAAAATACCTTTGATCATTCAAATGTGGCCATTCAGATTTGAATTATATGAACTCCCTGTGATGTGATGATCATGGAGATTATTTCTGTGAAAGTATTTGTTATTGCTTCTGTAATAAAGACTGATTGGGTTTATAACACACTATTGTACCCAACCCCTGAATGGCAGGGCTTAATACTTACCAGGCATGCACATTCTAACAGCCTTTGTGTTAGTATAATGGACCAGTGAATTCTATTTGCTGCTGGGGATTTGATCATATCCTACAAACAAAGACAGATTGTTTTGAGTTAGTGTCTGTTGGGTAAAGATGTTCAAGTATTAAATTACATTAACTATGTGTGAGTTTTAATCAACTTTGCAAATGATATTTCTCTGTAGAATAACATTTTTCTTAACAAATTAGATAAACTAAATTACTGATAAGTTCCTACATTTAAATCACATTTGCAACATGAACAGTCATTTCTTAGAAATACATTTTGTAGTTTTCAGAAAGCCATAAAACATGTCTTTAAAAAGTAAAAAAAGTACCATAGTTAAGGCTTAATTGTTTTCTTGGTAGTCACATCTGATAAATTTCTTAAGGTGCCTGAAAATGAGCATGTATAATATCCATTCATCCTTTCTGTTATAAAGTATCTATTATATACTCGGAATTGTGTTGCTGGAGGAATGCCATACAAAGATGAATAAAGCTCACAATCTATTGAAGAGATAAGGATAAAAACAAATAATTTGTAATACAAAACAGGGAATACTATTATTGGGATGTTAATTCATCAAAATATCTTTGAATGAATTTACTGCCCGCATCTTCCAGACCCTATACTGGCTATTAAGAATAAGATGTAAGATTCAAGAATTTATAGTCAAAAGAAGACATTGGCAAATATGGAAGAAATTACCGAAGGATACCTAACCTAACTCTGCAGAATTGTACAGGAAAAGCTCCTTGTAGATAAAATTTAAACTGAGTTCTTAACAACTAACAGGAAAAAAAAGAATAAGGGTGTTCTAGGCAGAAAAACAACTTTTGCAAAGGTACAAAGATCAGGAAAACTGCAAATAATTTAGTTGTCTGGATCCTTGGTACATGCTGGAAAGTGGCAAGAGATGCAGCTGAGATAAATCAAGTCCAGATAATGAAGTGCTATGTGTGCTGTTCTAAGTGTTTGTATTTTATTCAAACCATTGAAAGCTTTTCATCAGAGAATATATACGAACATATATTTTCACAGATGTTTGTGTGTGTATGTAATGTACTTTATTGAGAAATAATTCACGTCAGTAGAGTTATTACATTCACTGAATTGTGCTACCATCTTCAAAACCATATTTGAAATATTTTATCTCTCCAAAAAGAAACTCTGTACTCAATAACAGTCACACACCACCATACCATACCCCCAGCTTTACACAAACACTTTCTGTCTTTTAGATTTGCTTATTCTGGGCATTTCATATAAATGGAATCATGCAATATGTATTTTTGTGTGTGTGACTAGATTCATTCACTTAGTTTAATGTTTTTAAAGTTTATTCATGTTGTACCATATATCAGTATTCATTCCTTTTCATTGTTGAATAATATTCTGTTTTAGTTTTATATTGCTGCCATAACAAGTTCGCACATACTCAGTGACTTAAAACAATGCACATTTATTACCTTACACTTCTTTAGGTCAAAAGTCTGGTGTCACTGGGCTAAAATCAGGGTGTTGTCAGGGATGCATTCCTTTCTGGAAGCTCTAGAGGAGGATCTGTTTCCTTAATTTTTTCAACATTTTAGAGGCTGCCTGCACTCCTTGGCTAGTAGTTGGTTTCCTTCCTCCACCTTCAAAGTCAATGACAACAGACTATCCTTCTCAAAACGCTTAATCCAATGGTTTCTTCTGCCTCCTTCCATTTTAAAGACTCTCTGTTTTAAAGTTAGCTGATTAGCAATCTTAATTCTATCTGCTGTTTTCGTCCTCCGTAATCACAGATTCTGGGAATTAGGATGTAGATATACAATGGTTTTTCTACCACTCATTGTAAAAATATACCATTGAGCGTCTGCCACCTGGTAGTCAGTGCATATCATAGCGACCAGTCATTCTGGTCGTTCTGCCATAATGGTCATTTAGGCTTTTATTACATAGATTGTCCATTCTTTTCCATTAACATTACATCATGAACATTTCCCATATCTTTAACTATCAAAAACAATAAAAATGTTATATAGTATTACAGAATAAGAAAATACCATCTCTCATTTAATTAGTCATCTACTGTAGGGTATTTAGGTTTATTTCCAACTTTCTATAATGAAAAAATGATCAGTAATGCTATGAGGAGAATGTATTTTCTCTGATTTGGGTCTTGAAGAATGAGTAGACTGGATATCATGAAGTCTAGAAAGATAGCGGTCCCCCAAGAACAGGCCATCAGATGCCTTTGTGCACTAATCCTAAAAGAGATAAGAATTAAAATGTTCAGGTATTAAAGGTTTGAGTTTGCATTTCTATCTAGAATAATAAAAGCATAATGTACTAATGAGACTAGATGTCCTTCTGGACGACTTTCCAGATGAAGCCGGGGCTGCAAGTAAAACCCAGGTCCTGGGTGCCAGAGAGAAGCCGGTGCCGGCAGCTGGGGGGAAGGAAAGCCTACTCTTGCATGAATTTCGTGCATTGGAACTCTAGCACATAAAATGAAATTCTAGATGATGCAAAATTTTATTCCAGCCATGATAATAATCTATCACTGTTACTCTTAATGTGTAAAGCTATTAATCTAATGGTGAGCTGACCAAACTTTACCTTTTCTCTCCAAAGAGTTGTTTTTTTCTAAACCTGATATTACAAGACTTTTAAAACTTTATTATATTACCATGCCAGTGGATAGCTACTACTTTACATTTCCCATACTAAAAAATTAAGTCTTTATTTGAAAAGGAATCTAATTATTCAAGAAAATTATTGTTTTGGTGTTATTTTTATGTTGTTGTTCATCCTTATCTGAGGATATTTTTCCCATAGATTGTTAAAAAGAGTGAGAGGGAAGGAGAGAAAGATAGAGAAACATCAATGTGAGAGAGATACATCAATGGTTGCCTCCCACATATTCTCCACCTGGGGCCAGGATTGTACCTGCAACCCACGTTCATGCCCTTTACCAAGAATTAAACCCAAGTGGTCCAATGTTCTAGTCACTGACCTATTACCAGGGCCTTTTTGATGTTATTAATAACAGATTTGGCACGTTAATACTAGTTATCCTGGCCTCAATGGTGCATACACCCATAAGGTTGTGACTTCTGTGTCAGAGACATGCCATAGATTCCTGTTTATTGCCTTTATTACTTATTATTCACATCTGCCAAATAAGCAGTTCCTATAATGCTAATATTCCAAAGTGTTCTGTTGTTTTACCATCAATGTGATATGCATGAGAATTCAACCTCTGAGTCAAAAAAGCCAATGGAGAAGATGACTATGATATTGTATAGAGTGCAGCTAGCCTTCATGGATTTCAAAGGTAGAAATAGACTTAATTCCAGTGTGCTCGGACAGAATTTTAGATCTCCTTCAGGTATATGGGGGAAATTTTTAATGTAGCCACATGTTTTTTATTTCAGATCTCTTTAGTAAAATTAGAGTTGTTTTTTCATTATGAGTCAAGTATAAAAAGCAAAATAACTTTCTTTAGAGGTTGAGAGGCAATCTGTTACCACTTATCATTGATAGAAGAATCTAAGGTATAGAACCTAAGTTTGATAGAGTATCTAGTATTTAGCAGCATGATTTCTAAAGCCATGTTTATATATCCTATAGAATAAAAGCCTAATATGCTAAGTGTCTGGTTGCCAGGTCAGTCGTTCAACCAATATGTTAATGACATGCTAAGGCTGCTCAACTGCTTGCTGTGACATACACTGACCACCAGGGGACAGATAGTCAACCAGTCAACCAGTCACTGATGTGCACTAACCACCAAGGGGTCAAATTCTCTGACCATTAGGTTAGTTTGCTGCTGGGTCCAGACAATTGGGACTGAACGAAACGGGCCAGTCGTGCCCTGGAGCCCTCCCATAACCCCTCCCTGGTCCCAGTCATACACTGGTGGGGTCCCTCAACCTGGCCTGCACCCTCTTGCAATCTGGGACCCCTCAAGGAATGTTGGAGAGCCAATGCTTAACATAGTGCTTGTCTATATATATAAAAAGCTAATATGTAAAGTGTCCCCTAGGGAATTCAATGGGAGACCGGGAGTTCAATCACTCACCATGAGGTGTGCTGACCAACAGGGGGTGGCATGGAATGAAGGAAGGTCCCAGCCAGCAGCTGGAAGGCCCCAGTGAGCCCTGATCACTGGCTAGGCCTAGGGACCCTCCCTGTGCATGAGTTTCGTGCACCAGGTTTCTAGTTACCTCAATGTGAAGAAACTGGTCACTTTTATTGTCACAAAGTTCATAGACCAAATATCTCAAGCTAGGAATATTTTGTGGAGAGGACTCCTAATTATAGTGACTATTTGTTTTTAATTAATCTCAAATACCTTTTGATGTTCTCTAACGTTCCATCTTCTCAACCTTTCTCTAAATTCTATTTGCTTAGTCTTTACTTTTTACTCCATACTCTCCCATTCTCTCTAAAAATCAATGGGAGGAATTATAATAGAACTAGAAGCTCACTGCAAAAAAATTTGTGCACAGGGGTGAGGGTGTCCTCAGCCCAGCCTGCACCCTCTCCAATCTGGGACATCCCTCTCACAATCCAGGACTGTTGGTTTCCAACTGCTCACCTGCCTGCCTTCCTGATTGTCCCTAACTACTTCTGCCTGCCAGCCTGATCACCCCCTAACCACTCCTCTGCCAGCCTTATTGATGCCTAACTGCTCCCCTGCCAGCCTGTTTGCCCTTAACTGCCCTGCAGGCCTGGTTCCCCCAATTGCTCTCCCCTACAGGCCTGAGGCCCCCAACAGCCCTTCTCTGTAGGCCTGGTTGCCCCTAACTTCCCTCCTCTGCCAGCCTGGTCACCCCTAACTGCCATCCCTTGCAGGCCTGGTCCCTCCCAACCTCCCTCCCCTGCTGGCCATCTTGTGGTGGCCATCTTATGTCCACATGGGGCAGTCTTCTTTTACCACATGGGGGCAGCCATTTTGTGTGTTGGATGATGGTCAATTTGCATATTATTTGTTTATTAGATAGGAGGATTAGATAGGATAGAGGCCTGTTGCATGGGTGGGAGCTGGCTGGTTTGCCCTGAAGGGTGTCCCAAATCAGGGTGAGGGTTCCCTTGGAGTGAGGTTGGCCTGGGCAAAGGGCCTGTGGAGATTTGCAGTCCGGCCATGCTCCCCTACCCCTGGTGACCCAAGAGGAGGCCTTGGTATCTGGGATTTATTTATCTTTATAATTGAAACTTTGTAGCAGAGGCTAAGGTAAGCCAGGGCAGAAAGCGTGGCTTCCTCCATCGCTAGGGAAACCCAATCCTCCTACTCTCTCCATGGCCGCAGCCATCTTGGTCTGGTTAATTTGCATACTCATTCCTGATTGGTTGATGGGTGTGGCTTGTGGGTGTAGCAGAGGTGTGGTCAATTTGCATATTACTCTTTTATTATATAAGATTCCTGAGAATATAGTTTAATGTTATCATAAGACTTTTCCTACATACTCTACACACCTAATGTTCTGTGAGAAATCTGTTTTCTTTCTAACACATGCCTGTATGTTTTGATTAACATTTGAGCCACTCCTCTCCAGTGGTAACATAGTTCAGATCACTTTTCTAGTGTGCTGATGAGACTGTCTTGTGGAATGGAATCAAAGCCTCAAGGAGCAAATTATATTGACTTTCCCTTCCATACAAGATCCTGACGGAAATTAAACTGCTTTCATGTGGCTTGCATTCAGATGCACTATGGCATAAAATGATGTTTTGCCAACATATTTCCCTATTTTCCACTTGAATGCAGCTAACAACCTTACTGGAAAGACAAATAAGCTTTGAAAAAAAATAAAAACAAAAAACAGGCCTCACCCTTTTAAGCAATAAGTTCAACTTGCAGATGTGTTTTTGTTTGTTTGTTTGTTTGTTTGTTTTTAAGACCAGAAATAATCTTTTGAGGATTCTTGGTGGTAGCCAAGAATCCTCAAAATTTAACACAAGTGCTTTTCATCTTTTGGATGATGATCTGAGAAAAAGAGTATAGTGCCAAGAAAAATATCTCATGGTTCAAGTTTTTTAAATAATAGGCTAAAAAAAAAGTGGCACAAAATTTTGGAAAAACAGAACAATTAAATATTATAGATATAATTAATCTCTACCAAGGTAATTTAAATCCTCTTTTAAAGAGAGGACATGGTCAGTATTGTGCTGGGATGGGCAACATAGTGAAATGCAAAAGGGCAGCCAGGCTCCATGTGAGGAGACTGGGGTCTTGTTCTGGCTCCATCATTTACTAGCTGTGTTAACTTAGACAAGCTACCCCACTCTCTGAGATTTGCTTTACTCATCTGAAACATTAAAGTAATAACATCTACCTGCCTATCTCCAGAGTTGTTGTGAGAAACACATTAGTTGAGCTATGAAAGTGAAAGTGTATTCAAATTATAAAGTGATGAATCCTGGCCAGGCAGCTCAGTTGGTTAGAGCATCGTCCCAATATGCCAAAGTTGTGGGTTCGATGCCTCTTAAGGGCACATACAAGAAGCAAACAATGGGTGCATGGATGAGTGGAACAGCAAGTCCATGCTTCTTTCTCTCTCTCTACATTTCTCTCTCTCACTCAAATTAACAAGTAAAAACTTAAAAAATTGTAAAGTGATGTTTAAAGGTAAGGAATTATTACAAATGTAATATTTCAAGATAATTAATAATGTGAATAAGGAGGAGTTGAAAGTGTGGCTGCATCAGGAGTGGGCAGTCTAGACAGGAGCTCTGTGCATGGGCTGTCACTGACAAGTGATTTCACCTCTCCTCAGCGAGAGAAAAGCTGTTCCTTGCACAAATAGCTCCTGGCAGATTTGTGAAGGAGACAATCTGTATTTGACCTCAAGAATCTCTCCTTCCCTTAGTTCTTGTCCTCTCCCTTTCCATTTGTTAATTCCAACAGTCTACTCCTTTCTGTTCTCAGGAACATATTCTCAGTGAAATATAAGTGGCAATATGGCTTCCCATGTTCCTTTACAGCAGTAATAGGGGATCCAAGCCTAAACCAAAAACCGTGGTAATCAAATCAAATGTCACAGGGACAGAACAGTTGATATAAATGAGCAAAACAGATTAAGGAAAGCAGGGAGGTGATGGGACAGAAACCAAGGAAAGCATAAGCCTCTCTCAGAGAAGGCATCCAGTTCCTGCCCACTGTTGTCAAATGGGTGTGTGGGCACCAGTATTCCCAAATCTTCTGACTTTGCATTTACAATTCAGATTTTTTCAATATTTTTATGTATATTATGAAAAATTTATAGCAAAACTTTACGAAATTCTATGGAGAAATGAAAAAGATGGCATAAAGGCAAACTGATGTGAAAATGAATTATAGCATATTCCTTATCCCATTCTAAGTTAAAATGCATAACATAATTAAGTTCTAATAAGGAAATTCAAATCCGAACTAAGTTCATTAAAATGGGCTAGAATAGACCCAGTTATCTTGTTTCCCCCACCCTTTAATTTAAATCTGAATCCTGCCAGAACTTTCCAATTTTACCATGGATTTTTCTCTTAAAGAAACGTAAGGGGGACCCTAGCCAACTTGGCTCAATGGATAGAGCATCAGTCTGCAGACTGAGGGTCCTGGGTTCTATTCTAGTCAAGGACATGGACCTCAGTTGCAGGCTCGATCCCTAGCCCTGGTTGGGGTGCATGTGGGAGGCAGCCAGTCGATGTGACTCTCTCACATCAATGTTTCTCTCTGTGTGTCTTTCCCTCTTGCTTCCATTCTTTCCAAAAATCAATGGGAAAACATCCTCAGGTGAGGATTAACGAAAAATTATAAAAATAAAATAATATAAAATAAAATAAACTTAAGGGGGGAAACTACCAGAAATGCACAGGATAGAATAAGGCAAGGGAGTCTGATATCAGACAGGGTCAGAGACTGGTAATAAATGTGTGTGGGTTCTGAATATGGAGAACACTAGTACAGAGGTGTTGGGAGTATGATTCCTGGCACACATGCTAAGGATTAATGTATTTAAGTTAATTTTTTGTGATATAGCTATTCCCAATTTCGTTTACTAGCCTTTCTTTCAACTCTTCTCTCCAGCTTTATTAGGTGACACACATTCTTTTTATTTATTTACTTTTTATTATTTCAGAGAGGAAGGGAGAGGGGACAGATAGAAACATAAATGATAAGAATCATTGATCAACTGTCTCCTGCATGCTCCCTACTGTCAATCGAGTCTACAACCCCAGCATGTGCCCTTCACCTGAATCAAATCTGGAACCCTTCAGTCAGTAGACCAATGAGCCAATCCAGCCAGGGCAGGTGACAAAGATTCTTAAAGTTCTGAGAATTATTTTATTAAAGAGGGTTTGTTTATGCCTGAATAGAGGAAAGTGAGGATGGAGTGGGGGAGGTAGGAATAGAGAAAATAGTGTATCAGAAGTTGTTCTAAGTTAAAAGGAAAGAGAAACAAGACTGTCAACGAATTCATGGCTATGATATCAAGATAAGTGTTTGGTATTCTATATAAATTTCAGACAATATTAGTATTTATTACTCAGCTATTTACTACTTTAGGAAAAGATTAGTTTGCTTTTGGTGGTAGAAGTAATTCCATCTGTTTCAAAAGACTTTTGCCCACAATTATTTATTTTTTATTGTTTACATAAAACAGCCATGTTTCCTTGGTTTTATTTTCCCCCAAAAAATGTTGGACCAGACCAATGCTGTATTTGAAGTGGTTTTTATGAGTTTCTCTATGTGTGTTTTATATCTGATTAAGACGAGGTGTGTCCTTTTGGTAGATCGTCTGGTTTCTGAGAAGAATTTATATATAATTTTTCTATGCTAGAAAGCACATGTTTAAGTAGCTCCCTTATAATTTCCTCCTTGTAGAGTGAAAAATATTTGATGGAAAGGAAGAAGGAACACTTGGAGTAAATACAACAATATGTTATTTTAAAATGCCATCATCCTCCTTTTGCCTTCACTTTTTTGCATCGCATTCATTACTTTTTAAAAATATATATTTTACTGACTTTTTACAGTGAGAAAGAGAGAGAGAGAGCTAGAAACATCGATGAGAGAGAAACATTGATCAGTTGTCTCCTGCACACTTCTCACTAGGAATGTATCTGCAACCAAGGTATGTGCCCTTGATCAGAATCGAACCTGGGACCTTTCAGTCTGCAGACTGATGCTCTACCCACTGAGCCAAACCAGTTTCAGAAAACATTCATTACTTTTGATGCAATGAGACACAAATTGGTATTGTCTCTTGCTCAATGTGTCTGCCTTTACAGGCTCTGCTGCCCAATGACCTCTAACAGACCTTTACATTCTAATAATGTATTCATGGGAAAGTAATAGTATCTTTATATTTCTGGTATTGGTGATAGTAGAATATGGGATGCAATAAAGTTGGGCTAGCAAGGAAGAGCCAAAGCTAGGAATCCCGAGGAACATTTTTTATGTTCAGGGAACCCAGTTGATCACTGTAGATGTTACAGTGATGTTTAAAATGTGGTCTTTACCTTCAATGGACTTAGCAATAACTGGAAGAGACATAGTCAGGTACCCAATCACAGCACAAATTAAGAAGATAGTTAGAAATGACTTCAGTGCTATAAGAGGATCCACAGAGTATGTCTTTGTTTGTCAGCTTTATTGAGATTCTAGAGGCCTGATGCACGAAATTCATGTAAGAGTAGGCCTTTCTTTCCCCGGCTGCCAGCACTGTCTTCCCTCTGGCACCAGGACCCAGCTTCATCCGGAAAGTCATCCAGAAGGATGTCCAGTTTAATTAGCATATCACACTTTTATTATTATAGATACAGCAATTTATATGTAATAAAACACACACATTGGGCACACACATTGGAATGCTTTTTTAGTAAATTTATATAATTGTGGTATCATCACCACAAGCCATTTTTAGAATATTTCTGTTACTCCAAAAGCTTTCCTTGTGTGCTCACTTGCAGTAAATCTCCCATTTCTACCCCCACCCTAAGGCATCCATTGATTTGCTTTGCCAGAACAGCCTTGAGTCTTGAGCTAATTGACCTCCCTACTGAGACTGTGCCCTTCTGAGGACTTTGCCCAGTGCCTGTGGGAACATGAACTATTCTCAGCCCTGTACAAATAACCCTGTAGGAATTTTTCTTCCCGCCCCTTTCCTGTGGTTCTTTCCTCAGCTTCATAATTTTCCTCACACTCAGCCTAAAACTCAAGAGAACTTCTCTGCAAATCTCTAAGAGTGATGATTCACGTGCAGTTCTCTCTCCTCTGGTGCTTTGCCTCAGACATGGTAGTTGCTTTGGCCTTTCTCAAGTTCTCAGCTCTGGCTCTTCAATCCAGTGAAACTATTGGGCTTGGTTTTTGTTTTTCTTCCCTGCGTCATGGACTGTGAGCTGGGGCACCCTTTGGGCTCTCACTTCATTTGTTCTCTTATCTCAGGGATTGCTGTCTTGTGCTGCCTATTGTCTAACATATGAAAACCATTGTCTTATAATAAATGTATCCAGTTTTCTAGTTGTTAAAGGTAGATGGGTAAGTCTAGTCTCTGTTATTGCAGTATGACTAGAAGAACAAGTTCTAGTTTTAAGGATATTTTCCTATTATTCCCAGTTCATTTTAATACAATGGATTCTCAGTGTGTCAGCAGTGACTCAAACAAGTGTTAAGATCAAATACAGTAAATATAAATGTAAAAATGTATGTATATCTATGTTTTAAAAGCATGAAAATAGTGATGAATTAGGGAAAACCTTTATATGTTGTTATGAACTATAACTAGAGGCCTGGTGCACTGCACTCAGCCATCCTTACTGCCTGGTAGCCCTTGGAGGATGTCTGACTGACAGCTTAGGTCCACTCCCTTAGGAGCCTCTCCCCCATCGCCAGTGCGCTCGCCAGCCATGAGCCCAGCTTCTGGCTGAGCAGTGCACCCCCTGTGGGAGCATATTGACCACCAGGGGACAGCTCCTGTATTGAGTGTCTGCCCCTGGTAATCAGTGTGCATCATAGTGACTGGTCATTCGACTCTTTGGTTGATTTGCATATTAGCCTTTTATTATATAGGATACTTGCCACATTATGTAAACTTAATAACAGCCCATCCCTTTAACAGTTACATGCAGATCAATATTATATTGAATTTTATATGGAACAGGGATCAAATGATTCACTTGTTTTTAAATTTTAAAAACTAAATTTATTTTGTTATATTTTGTACGGCATTACCAGTTTTCCTGGTAGAGAAGAAATAGAACAGTGGCAGCATGGAATACCACAGCCAATATCTTGCATGATGTGCTTACGGTATGCTCTCATCCAGACAACTGTATTTGTATTACTGTCATACTTTTGGATGACATTTACAGACATAAACATGTCCTTTTGTCAGGATTTTAGGGGTCTTAGTGACAGAAATCCCTAACCAAACTAGTTAATCAAAAAGGGGAATTAAACTATGTTGTATGTTGTACATCTGAAACTAATAGAGAATTATATTGGAAAAAAGGAAATTAACTAGCTAAACTTAGGGTCGATAGTTAAGTCTAGTTTCACATGTGGCTGGATATAGACAACCAAAAATGTTATCAGCTTTCTGCTTTTTCTCTCCAATTCCACTTCCTTTATTCTGACTTCATTATTGTCCCTGGGCTGCTTATTTCCATTTTGTAATTCCAAGTATCCCAAGTAAAGATCCCAAAATTCACTGTGGATTAGCGTTGGTCATATATTCACCTTGACTACTTTGGCAGAGAATATGTAATGCGCTGATTGGGTTAAGCCAGGGTCATGCACTTTACCTGACCAGTGGTTCCCAATATGGGCCACATGCCCCACAATAGCACAATTTGAGAATGAGTTATTACCAGTGAATTTCTTGCATTTCTTATGAATTTAGAGGCCTCATATACAGTATATAAATATATATTGTGATGTATTTATGCATTTCAATTCTATACAGTGATACCTCGAGATATGAGTGCCCTAACATACGAGATTTTTGAGATACGAGCCGGCGAGTGAGCGATTTTTTGCTTTGAAATACGAGCAACATTTGAGATACAAGTAATTCCACGGATCGGCCGGCTGCACACGACCCACCAGTTTACCGCGACTAGAGCATCTCATAGTTTCCCACGCCTCAGTCAGTGTGCTTGTTTACCTCGTTGTTGAAGCATCTTTTGTGCATTTACATACTTTATCACATTTCTTTTTATAACCATGGGTCCAAAGAAAGCAAGTGGAAAGGTCAGTGCTCAGAAGAGGATGATGTCTATTGAATCAAAGCGTGAAATCATAGAAAAATATGAGCAAAGTGTGTGAGTGGCTGACTTGGCGAGGCAGTACGGGCGTAGTACTTCAACGATATGCACTGTGCTTAAACAGAAGGAGTCGATAAAGGGTATAGCGCCAGCTAAGGGCGTTATAATAATTTCTAAGCTCCGTAGCTCTTTCCATGAAAAGATGGAGAATCTACTGATGGTGTGGGTGACGGAGAAGCAGCTTAAAGGAGATACATTAACACAGGGCATCATATTCGAGAATGCGCGAGCGATTTACGGTGATTTGCTGGAGCAGACCCCGCGCACTTCCACAGATGAAGCATCAAAAGACTTATTTAAAGCCAATAGAGGATGGTTTGATAACTTCAAGAAGAGGTCTGGCATTCAGTCCATCGTCAGGCATGGTGAGGCAGCAAGTTCGGATGTGAAGGCAGCTGAGGATTACCTCAAAGCTTTTTCTGAACTGATAGAAGCTAAAGGATATATTCCCCCAGCAAGTCTTCAACTGTGACGAGACAGGGCTTTTCTGGAAGAAGATGCCGAATAGGACTTACATAATGGCAGAGGAGAAGGCGATGCCAGGCCACAAACCCATGAAGGATAGACTAACTCCCGCACTGTGCGCCAATGCGAGTGGCGACTGCAAGATCAAGCCTCTGCTCGTATACCATTCGGAACACCCCAGAGTCTTTAAGTCACATAAGATTTAAAAAGATAAACTGCAAGTTACGTGGAGGACAAACCCGAAGGCTTGGGTCACCAGGCAGTTCTTTGTGGAGTGGGTAAACCTGGTTTTTGGCCCTTCTGTTAAGAAATACCTACAGGAAAACAACCTAACCATGCAAGCCCTCCTCATCCTCGACAATGCTCCTGCTCACCCACCGAACCTCGAAGATGAACTCCTGGAAGAATTCAAGTTTGTAAAGGTTGTCTACCTACCTCCCAACACCACTCCTATCCTGCAGCCCATGGATCAGGAGGTGATTTCTAATTTTAAAAAGCTGTACATCACCTGTTCCGGCGCTGCTTTGAGGTGACGGAGAACACAAACCTCACCCTTCGAGAGTTCTGGAAGAACCACTTTAACATTGCGATATGCCTCAGAATTATTGATCAGGCCCGGCTGGGTGTTACAATGAGGACTTTGACCTCTGCGTGGAAGAAGCTGTGACCTGAGGCCGTAGCCGAAAGGACCTTCGAAGGATTCGAACCCAAGGTGCCAGTGGAGGAGAAGGTAGTGTCTCTGGGAAAATCCATGGGCCTGGAGGTGGATGAGAGAGACGTGAATGAGCTCATCGAGGAGCACTCTCTGGAACTCACCACGGAGGAGTTACAAGAGTTGTAGTCTCAGCAACATGCGGAGGTTCTCCAAGAAATTGGTTTCAAGGAGGTGGAGGAGATCTCTAGAAGTGAGATAAAGGAGATCTTAGGAATGTGGGAGAGGGTGTCACACTTCGTGGAAAAGAAACACCCTGAAAATGTTGCTACTGGTCGTGCATCAGAGCTGTTCAATGAAACTTGCCTCACCCATTTCAGAAACATTCTGAAAGGGAGGAAGAGGCAAACCTCGTTGGACACATTTTTTTTGAAATCGGCCAAAAATGCAAAGACCAATAGCAATTAAGTTCAGTGAAGATTAGTTAAGTTACATTCAGTTTAGGGATAAAGTATAGCATTAAGAGTGTAACGAGTAGGTAAATACACCTTATAAAACCAGTTTATTCCTTTACATTCTCTTTTATTATGTTTTTATACAATATTTGTCATTTATAAATACATTTTTCTTTTTCAAAAACGTAACAAGAACAACTGGGGTGGCATTTTGGGGGCTGGAACGGATTAACGGCATTTCAATTTATTTCAGTGGGGAAATTTGCTTTGAGATACGAGCAACTTGATATACGAGCGAAGTTACGGAACGAATTAAACTCGTATCTCGAGATACCACTGTATTATGTTCTAAAACTTTATTTACTATTTTTTTCATATCACTTCAATTTCTTCCTCAGTACTTCAACTGTCGTTTCGTTTCATGGATGCCATGTTCTTTGGAAGCTTGTTTAGACTAAGTTAATGGCTTCTTCCACATGACTAGGAGTTCACTTTTTGAATAATAAGAATTATATGTCACAGGGGAGGGGCATCAGGATTTTAGAGGTGCTTAGGTAGGGCATGGCCAAAAAATGGTTGGGAACCACTGCCTTAGACCAAGGATAGAGGTTCTCTCAGATCATGTTAGTTGAGAGTGAAAATCAGATTGTGGTTGGAAGATGGGTAAATGGCTGCTGAAAATGCAAGTAATAAATGTGCTCTCTGTACACCAGATGTAATTGTAGCCAAATAAGTTTATGTTCATTTACTTCAAACCATATTTTGATGGTGGCAGCCTATATTATCTCCTCCTCCACTCTTGGCCTGAACACACATAGAGTCTTATTACTCTAGTAGAGTAATGACTGATTATAGTTGAGGTACATTATGCGATAGAACATATAAGGAGAATATAAATTGTGGGAAACCTTTTAGAAAAAGGAGGACTTAAATATCAAGAGATAGACATCCAGGGAAAGAGAATAGCACAAAGAAAACAGGCAGAAAAGTGTAGATTAATCTAATAAATAGATTAGTGAAAGTACAGGTTGAGGTCAAGGGTGAGACTGTAAAGAGGCTGAGGAAATGTCAAAGTTCTTGAACCTCAGATTCTAGGGTATAAATTTACTCTGAATGTGCTAATGTATAGGTCAGCAAACTTTTTTTTTTTATATAAATATCTGGATAGCAAATGTTTTAGCCTTTTAAAGTCAAAAGGCCAAGTCAAGGATATTTTGTAAGTAGTACTTATGAACAAGAGAGAAACAAATTTCTATAATGGAATTCAGAATATAATAAAGTAATAATAATGTACTATTTTGTAATTTTGGCCTACTGTATGAAGTTCTTTTGGGGAATCAAATTTTATTCGATTGGGGCTCAAAGTCAGTGTGTCTACCAACAAATGCATAACAAATGTTCATGTGTAAAAATCGTTCTTTTTCGGAAGCTATACAAAAACAGGAAGCTGGATTTGCTCCACTGGCAATAGTTTCCCAACCACTAGGGAATACTTTCATATTTTTGAAAAGGGGATGGGATCTGATCATAATGTTAGTTACTTTAGAATGAAACAAACTGGAGGCAGTATAGTATCAGAAAGAGATAATGAGAAACTAAATTAGAATGTCATGGGTTTGGATAGTCATGTAAATGAAGCAAGTACAAACCTTAGGTCAATTCAAAGTTGGATGGAACAGAATTAACTACTCAGATGGATCACCCCTTATTGTAAGACTAGAGGCCCATGCATGAATTCATTCACCAGTGGGATCCCTTGCCCTGGCCTGTGGGATTGGGCCAAAACTGGCTGACATCCCCTGAGGGGGATTGCCAGAGGGTACAGGCAGGCCGAGGAACCCCACCAGTGCACAATCCAGGCTGGGGAGGGACTCGGGAGGTTGGTCAGCCGGGGAGGGATCGTGAGAGGGCTCCAAAGCATGTCTGGCCCATCTCTCTCAGTCCTGATCAGACCTCAGCAGCAAGCTCACCTACAGTTGGAGCATCTTCACCCTGGTGGTCAGTGCACAACATAATGAGCAGTTGAGTGGCCTTAGCATATCATTAGCATATTGCGCTTTGATTGGTTGAATGGATGACTAGATGACAGGACACTTAGTATATTAGGCTTTTATTATATAGGACTAGAGGCCCAGTGCACAAAATTTGTGCATGCAGGGGGGTGTCACTCAGCCCAGCCTCCACCCTCTCCAATTTGGGACCCCTCGAGGGATATCCTAGGATCAGGTCTAAAAGAGCAATTGGACATCCCTCTCACAATCCAGGACTGCTGGCTCCCAACTGCTTACCTGCCTGCCTTCCTGATTACCCCTCACCACTTCTGCCTGCTAGCCTGATCATCCCCTAACCACTCCCCTGCTGCCTGGTCGGCCCTAACTACCCTCCCCTACAAGCCTGATCACCCCTAATTGCTCTTCCCTGCCAGCCTGGTCCCCCCAACTGTCCTCCCCTGACAACCCAGTCACCCCTAACTGCCCTCCCTGACAGTCTCATCATCCCTAACTGTTCTCCCCTGCTGGTCTGGTACCCCTCCCAAACTGCCCTCCCCTGCAGGCCTGGTTCCCCCTTAACTGCCCTCCTTTGCAGGCCTGGTCCCTCCCAACTGCCCTGCCCCCACCCCCTTGCTGGCCATCTTGTGGCAGCCATCTTGTGTCCACATGGGGGCAGCCATCTTGTGTGTTGGAATGACAGTCAATTTGCATATTACTCTTTTATTAGATGAGATGTTCACTCCCTGTTCTATACCTACTCCACAAGTCGCAGGGCCTCTGATTTGTATTGGGGAGGGAGTCCAGATGCCTGTAGGCAGGTTTTGCCCCTGATTGAAGTAGAGTAAGAAAAGCTCATAGATCCCCAGAATAAAACATTTGAAAGATGGACTGTTTGGACAAGGAGAAGGGAAACTCTTTGAACTCTATTTTCAGGCAGAGATCCTCTAAAATTTAAAGTCAAAAGGGAGGAGAATCATTTCTGTCTGAAATAGTTTTGTAGCTACAGTGAATCATATTTTTGGAAGCTCTTCTGTTTGGTTATAATAGTTTTGTCAACTGGGTCAAACAGTTAGTTACCTAATCAATATCCTAGTAATAAGTAGCTTTTAATGCCACATTAGGTAGATACTGTATCAAATGAAGCTTCTCTCCAAACAGTGAAAATTAGGTGCTATTGAAGTTTCATCTTGAGCCTGAATCTTATTCACCTAGAATCCCGAATGAATATGTGAGCATGTTTCAAGAAACCGTGTCTGGGCCATGGAAGTTTGTTTACATGGAGGACCAAGGATCCTGCTTGGCCTATCAGTGTTGTGGGAGAGGAATGGATCTGAATAAGTCAGTGTTGGTCAATTAAATTGTGGCCTAGTCTAGTTCCCACAGACTTATGCTTTAGTCAGTCGTAGGGCACTAGGGAGACAACGAAGGAGGGAGTTAATACTGGGTTGAGAGAGTAAGGACCCTTGGAATTAGTGATTTCATCATTAACAGGAGACTTGCCCTTGATCTTGGCATCTTTGACTCAAGTATTTACCATCTTTGGGTAAATGTTGGCAGCAGGGCACTTGCATGACCCTGAAAGTGAAGTCCTCCTTAAATGTTGTGCCTCAGCACCCTAGTCCCACTCCTGGTTAGTACTCAGACAGCAGTGATGCCAGTTTTGGTGATAACTAAATGCTAATACGAGGGAAGACAAAGAAGTTACATAGAAAACCATCATGTGCGGTCTTTGAAAAACTCATGAGAAGATAGTCACCTCCTGAGCACATGCAGGACAAATCTTGGGGAGACCTAAGAAGGATATGCACTATTGTCTCCTATCTGTGGCACACGGTGGACTCAATCATATAACATGTTATTACTTATGAGGATTTGGGTGTTGTACGGATATGTGATTTCTCCTTCCACAAAAACAAATTGTATTTGGTTTATTATATTCCTCCTGGAAAGCTTCAGAGAAGTTGCAGCCAAGCAGTTATGTTATTTCCCATTGAGT
>PVJN01034802.1:0-22522 GCA_004026805.1 Lasiurus borealis | reverse complement strand
ATAATGCTTTCATATTTCAATGCCTTGGCTCATCTGTGTTACCTGCAGGAGATGCATTTGGTCTAATCAAGTTCATTGAACATGATCCCATCTCCTTCAGGAAGCTTTCCAGTCCATAGGATTATGCCCTTTCTCCTTTGAGCTCATAGCACTTTGTGCCTACATCAACGGTTTGTAAATTCATTCTTGTGTCCTTCCTGTGACAGCCTTGCTAAGGATGTGGAAGTGTTGTGTCTTCTTTTAGAAAATAAGGCTGAATTTGAATGGGACAGCTTATATTTTCTGAATAACTAGTGTGTCATAAAATAAATCTTTTCTAAGTTTTATATTTGAAAACAATGTGAAATTATAACATTAATTAACAAAAACATACACAATCTTCCCAACCAACTTTTGAACAGCACAATAGGTGTTGCTTTAATCATTTTCTGAGGAACATTTTCTGAGCTACTCTTTCAGAAACTGAGGCTGCACAGAGACTGGATTAGCAGAAGCACAGCTTCACACCATGTCACACTTGGTGACCAAAGAGGGAAGGAAACATTTTAATTTTACTACAGTGCTTGACCTTCAACAGATCATTCAAAAATATTAACCAGGAAAGGACTGGTCTATCTTATCCACTAATAATGGAATTAAGAATAATCTTTAAAAAAATATGAAATAGCTACTTACACTTAGCATTTGAATCAAAGATCTCTGTGGGCAAATTTACTGAAATAACTTTTGTGCCCTTGACATTCAAATAAGAATAACTCGAGATAAAAACCTTGAGTCCAACTGACTTATTTTTCTTTAAGAAACCCTGTTCCTAAGACTTAGTATTTCAGTCTATGGCAGGTCATTAAAAAGGATAAATATTCATATATAATATATATGTGTATACAGAATGGGGCAAAAGTAGATTTACAGTTGTGAGTATGCAAAACAGAGTTTATTATTGTATTATATTATTATTTATTGATTATTGTATTATTTTCCATATGAACAACTACTAACCTACTTTTTTCCCACCCTATATATAAAATAATCATACATAGCTCAAATAAATATATATCAAGACAACTACATCTCTAAATTAAATGGATATATTTAATTACATCTGGTGTTTAGAAATAAATATAAAGATCATCACTTAGGCACAATTTAACTAAATTTAATCTTTAGAATAAACAACAAAAATTAACCATTAGAATGAGACTATCCTCAAATAATTTCATTGTCCTCCTCCATAGCATTCATTACTTTACACAAGCCAATATCTTTTCAAAGCTCCAAAAGAAATCAAGTATCTGAAGAAGTACTCAAGTACCCACATCAAAGTCCACTTCTGGAAGTTTTAGGTGGATGCTATAAACTCACTATAACATAAAAAATTAAATAGATAGATAGATAGATAGATAGATAGATAGATAGATAGATAAGCATTGAGTGTGTGCCACCATCTACAAATTTGGTTAAGCAAAACATCTGCTAGAGACTCAAGTCAAAAATGGTGTGTAAGTGCTGGTAAATTCCATCATTAGGAAAGGGAAATAAGTCAATGTGGGTCGCTCCATGATGTACAATTCCAAAATAATAAGCTTTTCCCTCTGAGGGCTTTCCTGAACCAGAACAGCTTTCCCCGGAAGGCAGCTGCACAAATGAGTCTCCATTAACACAGCTTCCAAAACCTCATTTCTACTCCCTAGAGAAAATAAAGCATTCCAGTGATGCCCAGTCCTATCAAACATTTATCACTACCCATGGCCAGATGCAGTCCTCCTAGCAAGCATATTTCTCCCACACTAGCACATGCTTCACCCCCAGGAGCAGATGAAGCTGGGAGGCTTGCTGGTATTGGCTGCTGGGAGCAGCTTCGGGTTCTGATCTAGCGCACAGTCCTTTTCCATCATCGAGCAACTCATATAATGTGGAAAACAAAATTACTCACTCCACTCACCATTTTCTTTCTTAAGGAGTACTGGAATGATTGCAACTCTATCTGAGGTTTACATTTATGACTTTACTAGAGGCCTGGTGCATGAAAATTCATGCACAGGACGAGGGATCCCTCAGCCCAGCCTGCCCCCTCTCACAGTCTGGGAGCCTTCAGGGGCGGGAGGCAACCCAGTGATCAGGGGAAGGTGATGCCCGCATCACACCTCTGCTGCTGCCACTGCCGACAGCGAAAGCCTCGGCCAGCACTAGTTACCTGAGTTCGGGTGGCCCTGGGCAGCTGGCAGCTGCCACCCAAAGGCAGCTAGGAGGCTGAGGACATGTCCAGCTGCACTGTGTGCCTGTGCCCATCCCACCCACTTCCCCCAGCAGGGCAGAAAGGACTGGGGGACTCCAGCAGGGCTGAGGGGACTGGGCACCGCCATCTTGTGGCTATGGGTGCCGCTGTCTTTGTGATGGTGTGAGGGTCAATTTGCACATTCCCTCTTTTTTAGATAGGATTTGAACTTTAAAGGAAACTCCTCAAGGTGACTTCTGACAGATGGTGTTCAAGGAGAAACAGACCTTCTTCAAAGTAAAACAAGAAAAATCAGACAACAGGAGCTAGAGTTCTCTGACCAAGATCTTTACCAGTGTCAGGGCATCAAATACAGCTGAGATACTAGGGTACCTCAAGATACGAGTTTAATTCGTTCCGTAGCCTTGAGGTGGTGGAAACTATGAGACGTTCGAGTGGCGCTAAACTGGTGGGTTGTGTGCAGCCGGCCGACACACGCGATTACTCCTATCTCAAATGTTGCTCGTATTTCAAAGCCAAAATCACTCGCTCCACAGCTCGTATCTCAAAAATCTCGTATGTTAGGGCACTCGTATCTCGAGCCACCACTGTAATTTCTTGCACCCTGTGAGAAAGCGTATGAAGTTTTGCAGGGTGAAGTGATCATATGCCCCAAGAAGGAAACTGGGCTCCTGAGGTCCTCCTGAGTGGTTGGCTCCTTTCTTGCAAGTTTCATAGGCAAAATGTTACTTCGTATCATTTAAATAAGTAAGTGTCTGCTTTTAAGCCCTTGTGCACATTTTAATGTATTCTTCTATAGAATCTAAAGTTTACAGATAAAATTTGAGCTATAATTTGCACCAGTATTAGTCACTATCGAAACTGAACCTGGTAAACTAAGTAAGTTAGAGAAGTCAAACGAAAGTCAGACCCATTACTTCAAAGAACAGATATGACCATAAGATATGAAGAGACTTGGAGAGCATGGTATCACAAAAATAGACTCCATGGGAACAAGCAGCCACAAGTTGCCATTTAAATGTTTGAACTTTATGTTGTGTTATAGTTCAACACATGGCGAAGAGTTAAAGCAGATCCATTTTCTAGACTGACAGGACTACCCACATCCTGTTTAGTATCAATCAAGATTCAGATCAATTAATAAAGTAGTTAAAATGAAAACGGGCCAACTGTTCTTGAACTATGCTAAGATTTGGCACAGGGCTCTAACTTTGCCAGTGGAAGTCCCCTCCCCTCTCCTGGAAGCTTTATGATTCCTTGTGCCTGAGCAAAATTGAATGATATTGCCACTCAAGTCCACGACAGTGAATGCAGATGGCTGAGCCCTCACTAAATAAGGTATATGCGGTGTATAACACCCAAAATCCACTCCCCAGAGAAGAAATGTAATATGATAGAATCAAGACCCTATGACAATTCAACACCTCTCTATTTCTACAAGCAGGTGGCTGCCAAAGCCAAAAGATGCAAAATCCCAATTATTCAATATTGGGAAACCCACCAAGGATCAATGTTCACATACCCCTACTGCTCCTTTATGGAATTGATGGTTTCTGGATATTTAAATTCCTAAGGGCAGGTTTATTATTTTATGTTTGTATCCCCCTAACAGAAATAACCTCACACATAAGCTCTCAATAAAGATTTGTAGAATTTAAAAAAAAAAATGAGGAGAGACTATTTTTCCCAGCCAAAGCCTTCTTCTCTTCCTTTATACTGAGTTTTAAGCATTGGATCTTACACAGAAGAAACTCTCCAGCCAAGAGTAGAAGCAAACATGCTGGCACACCCTTGAGTAAAAAACACTATCAACTGATGCTTTTCACTGTATTCTGTTAATGACATTTAAGGGAAAGCCTGGAAGACTGTGGGGTTGGTGGAAGTCACATGGGGAGTGATAGGACACAGGCTAGAATTCAGTTCTCTTAACCGCTAATTAAGTAGTCTTTTCCTATTCCCAAGCCAACATGTTCTATCGTGCAAGTTCACAGGACTTCCCCATCAATATAACTCAAGATGCATTTCTCCAGAAAATTCCCTGGCAGAACTAGTCAGATTCAAAAAGCAGCCATGTTTGCTAGAAGTGTCTCTGTAACATCTTAATTTTATAGAGTTCTTAAACCATAGTAGTTTGTCAGATGGCAATATAAGACAATGTAAACTATCTGTGCCAATAATTCATTTTTCTCTTAATAATTAAAATTCAGATTGAGAAAGTTGCAACTGACCACAGAATAAGACAGCAAATATTGATTTCCCCACCCCCCTATGCTGGATGATTAGCAAAAGTATTTTAGAACTATCACTTGTCCAGCTCTGCATTTGGTTAAGACAGGTAACCACAAACCAAAGAAGTTAGGTGATTTATTCAAAGTCATAGGGAAGCTTATGGGAGAAGCCAGTTCATCTAAGTTCAAAAGAATATGATTTGGCAATACGTGGTCAACTAACCAATATTTTTAAGCACCTACTGTATAGTAGGAGCTGAGTTGGAGATATAAGAATAGCTAGGACCCATCTTAAGCCCTCAGTTAAATGAGGAGATGGAAACCAGGCCTTTATCAATAACTAAAGGCCTTGTATGCAAAAGTTAAACCCCCAGGGGGCGGGGGTTCCTTCGGCACCCGCTGGCAGTTTGGGACCCCTCAGGGGATATCTGCCTGCTTCTTTGGGCTTTGGAAGAATAGCCCCCTTGTGCCCTGCACTCCTTCTCCCCCCCACCCCACTTACAAAGTTCCTTCAACTTTGCCCAATATATTAACCAGTCTTCCCAAGAGTGAACCCTGCAGGCTCTTAATAATAATGGCTTTTGTAATTCAAAAGATTTGGTTTTGTAAAACCGACTAATCCCAACTGCCCCCTGGTGAGCTGTCTGGGAAAGATAGCACGTTTTTCTGCGCTGCAGGGATGCGACTCTGAGTAAGATACTGTCATCCCCAAATGAAAACGTAATTTTTCTACGTCTGAGTTCTGATTTGGGTGGCCTGGATCGATTCTCCCATCTGGGTTTATGACGATCATACTTTAAGCCCTACAAGTTTTTATTTTTTTTTTAAAGAGTGCACATACACACGCACATATATAATACAGACATGTGTCTACAGGTTTGCCCCGTTTGAAGGAAGGCGGCTGCACAGGCCTCAGACGTGCTTTTCGCGGGGGGGAAAAAAACACACGTTTGACATACTTCCCGGGAGGGTGCGGGCAGGCAGTCCCTTCATCCATGGGAAAGTAAGTCCTCACTCAATCTCTGCATGGACTTCCAAGGCTATGATGCCACTTTGTCCCGGGAAACTAGTAAGGAAAAGGCACCTGCCCTGGTGGCTGCAGGTCGACCCATGCAGGGCTTTGTCCTCCCGGGGTCCAGCACTCGGGAGCGGCCCCCACCCGGCACCAGGACGCAGAAGGCGCCCCGCCCCGCCCCGCCCCGCGCACGCAGTGGCCGCCGAGCCTGCGGCTCCCTCCGACCCGCGGCGGGGCAGGTGAACTCTTCCTCCCGCAGCCGGATGAATAATGAATGGAGCCCGAGGGGCAGCCGAGCGCCGAGGCAAAAGCAATCTTCCTTCCAGCCCGCCGGCCCCCTTACCCCCCGGTCCCTGTGCGCTAGCGGGGCGACTTCCCCGGCTCCTCGGAGCAGGTGGGAGCTGGGGACCGCGCGAGTCCCCGGGCCCGCCATCTCTGTCCCCCAAGATCTTGGTTTACTTATCGATGCATTGATTTCCCTGCACCCAGATCGCTTTTTTTTTTTTTTTTTTTTTTTTGCTATCATGGCGACAACCACCTCCACAGTCTCCTCTCTCTCTGCCCCAGCTCCGGGGTGTTCGGGGAGAAAAGTAGGAGACCCGGGGCTGAGTCAGAGGACCCGGCCGAACTTATTAACCGCTTCTTCCCCTGCTTCCCGGTCCGGGGAGACTTCCCCGCGTGCCGGTGGATCGCCCACGTCCACAGCACGCTCTCACGGGCTCGTTACAGACTCTTCACCGGACTGGGAGGGGGTGGGGGACGAATTGGGATGAGGAGGGCGTGGGAGCGCCGGGGGCTTTAGGTAGGTGCCCAGGGTATGTTTCCTGGGAGCAGAAAAACGTGCTTTTACGCAGGTAAGAAAGAGCACTCGCTCGCCGGGCACCTTCGCTCCAAGTAGTTGCTTTCCATCGGGAGCAGCGGGGAAGTGGGAAAATCGAGAATTCCCCATTTCAGAGATTCCACCTCAACCTGACACCCACCCACCCACCCACCCACTCACCCACCCACTCACCCACTCACCCACCCAAATGCACTTAGGGGAAGAGAGAGAGAGAGAAAGAGAGAGAGAGAGAGATTTTGAAGACCGGCTGGTGGTCCGAATGCAAAAACAATCGGGAGTGGAAGTCTCAAAAGAAAAAAAAAGCCCACTCCTGTTCTATTCCCACCCACCCATCCCCTCCCCAAAAAAAACTTTCCTCTGGCTCACCACCCCATAAACCCGCTGGTACACACCACACACACACACACACACACACACACACCGCCGCTCTCTCACCTTCGGAGGGACGAGGCAATACCGCCAATTCCGCCAGTGCGAGGGCCACCCCGAGCCACACTTTGAAGACACCCATCGCCGCCGCCTGGGCACGCACGCTGGAGCAGCCCAGCCGCCTTCAGCATCCAAGAACCCGCTCTCAGCCCAAACGCTGGCTTCAGGCGGGGGATGAGGGGGATTGGGGGAGGGTGGGCACCTCCCGGGAAACGAGGCGCTGGTGAGCTCTCTCACACCAGCCCCGGAGGCGCCGGGGTGGGCGGGGGATCCAGTCCGCTCTCGGGGGATCCAATCCGCTCTCGGACCAGCTCTGGGGCAAAGCAGGGCGCCAAGGCGGGCTGAGCTCGGGGAGGAGGCACACAGCGCAGTTCTCCGGGGCGGTCTCGCCGCCGGGAAGTTGCGGGTCACCGGCTGGTCGGATCACCCGGCATTTCCCGGGGACCTGAGCCTCCCGCTCCGGGGTCCCCCACGATGGAGACGAGCGTGCCGGGGCGCCTGCAGCAGCTTTTGAAAGTTCGCTAGACACCTGACGTCGGCGCTGCGTCGGCAGAGGGGGTCGCCCGGAGCCCGGAAGGACCCACCCACCCACCCAGCATTCTGCGGGCCTGGGCTCGGCGGACCTTGGCCGCGGGGGGCCGCTCGCAAGAAACTTTGCGCTGCGCTGCGGGCAGCTCCGGGGACGCGCGGGCGCGGCGGGCAGCTCCCGGGGAGTCGCGGGCGCTGCAGCGGGTTGGCGCCGCCTCGGCTGCGCTCCCTGCAGCAGAAGGTCCTGGAGCTTCCGAGGAAAGACCCGGGCGGCGGCGGCGGCGGCGGCGCGGGGGGCGCTGCAGCTACTTTGCTCGCCCCCGACCTCCCCCGCCGCGGGGAGGAGGGCTGTGGCGGCGCGGCTCGCTCGCTCCACGCCCACCGCTCCCTCCGCACTGAACGCCGCGGAGCTCTGGTCTGCGGGGTCGAGGTGTGCTTACGGGAGGGGAGGAGGAGCCATCGTGGTTAAATGCACGGAGGGGAGAGCTACCGGGGCTGGAAAGAACCCCCTTCCCCCCCAAACTCAATGCCACTCACACCCGAGAGCCCGGAGACGCACAGAATAAGGGCCCCCGTTGGATGCCCGCGCGTAAAAGACACGCTCCGCCTCCCTGCGCCTCCCTCCCCTCTCTCTCTCTCTCTCTCTCCTCTCTCCAGTGCTGGGCGTGAACATGGACCCGGGGACACGGAGCTTTGGCAAAGATTCCAGAGAGTCACGTGGGGACGGGGGAACGCGCGGGGAGGGGTGGTGGTGAGGGGAGACCTGGAGAGAGCAACCTGATCCCCCTTATACGTTCCGGCCGGAGTTCGGATGGCCTTTGTCTGGAGCGGGATCAAAAGTGGCCACGCCGGGGAGGGGCGTTCGCAGGGGAGACGGCGGCGTGGTCCTTGCTCGGGCCACAGCTGAGGATGGTGCGAGCCGGGTCCACACCCCTGGCGCAGGGAGAGACCCCCCGCTCCGGGGTAAGGCACACCCACCTTCCAAGGCCCTGGCGCTGCCCTCACCCCACACCCCGCCACTCCCGCTGGACTGAGTGCGAGAGGCGGACCTGATCCATCTTCCTCGCTCTGGGACCTTCCCTCGCGGCACAGTGGGTTCACCCAGCTGCCTGGGAGGATCTCGGCGTGAGGAGTGTCCTAGCGGGGCCTCTCAACCCACCCCGGGGCACCCCGGCCTCTGCTGGATGCGGGCTCTGCGCGCGGTGGCTGCAGCCGCGCCCCCAAACGCTCCAGACTGGGAAGTAAATGTCAGGGCGAGGCAGACTCCAGCGCGCACACTTACAGAGCAGAGGCCTTGATTCCTGGTCAGCACTGAGGAATGGCAGCTGGGTTTTTGTTGGTTTGTTTACCAAATAAAAATAGCGAAGGTTAAATAAGCATTCTTTAAGATGAGAATGGCTGCATCTAGGAGATGCTGGCTGCCTGGCTTCTGATTGGCCCAGAGAAGAGAGACCTCCTGGGCCGCTCCGCTGACCTGAGATGGATGGACCAGCCTGTTGGAGGGAGTTTGTCCAAGGAGTAGAGTTTATCCAAACATTGAGCGCCAAGAGGAGTGCCACTGTTTAACTCATTAAGTTGTAACTGGCAGATCCCTGGGACTACTATTTAGCCAGAACGAAGAGGGAACCTCTGACAACCTGACACTGGTTTTTGAGTACCGAGAGGCCCCAGGTATTGTGCAACTGGCTCTCTGGTTCTCCTGGGTCGTGCTGGTCTCAGGGACAGAGGCTGTTTTTCAGCTTTGTCTATTTGAAGCACATAATAGATTAAAAGTCTGTTGACAGAATGGACTGAGAAAAATAGTAAGTCCCTCAGAGCAGTGACCAGATCAAGTGAAGATGGGTGTCTTAAACCCCCCCCCCAAAAAAAGGATCCCCTCCCTCTTTTCTTGAGAAAATGGACATTTTCTCACTCCTTTGTAAAGTGCTATGAAAACTTCTCTTCAGTGTTACTACCTCTACCCCTCCTTATAGAAGTTTTGTAGCCACCACTGACAAGAGTAACATAGATAATTTGCTCTTTCAAGAGTCAATTTGATTTTATATAAAAAAAATTCATATAACTATGGCACTCAAATTAGTCTCAATAAGACATCTGTTATTTTTATGTTAAATGCAAATGTGCTACTTTTTAAAAAGGGAAAGGAAATGAAAGAAGGAGGGGAGGGGAGGGGGAGAATCGTATCACCAAGTTTCCCCGAATTCATCATATGCTATACTTATAAATAGCATCCCCCTTTCACCAGCAGCCTAGCACAGGGGCACACGCTGGCTCACTGGAATCATCCTCTCTTTATCCTAATTAGATAGAGAACTAGTTGGTAGCCCCAGAGTCCCTGTACCAAGATCCTTGGATGATCAAATGGTCAAAAGTATCCACAAAAAATTTAGAAATATTAGGCATATCAGATCCTCTTTGTGTCCATTTAAATTGAGATATTGGGGAGGGGGGGAATTACATTAGCACAATCTATTTCTTTATGGTGGAAGTTTAGTAAGCATTTTTCTAGAGAGGCAGCTACTCAGAACTAGCTCATCTCTATAAGCTAACCTCTACCTATGAATGCTTTCTTTCAGCAACCGATGCTTCCAGTGACAGGGGCTTGGCACTTCACAAGCCAGATATTTGGGTCTATATCTTCAGTGCTCTTCATTCACAAGTCTGTATTCCACCACTTCTGTTAATATGTCCCACAGTATCTCTTGGCTCAGCCTTGCTGTCATCGACTGACATTTCCCTGGCCTTGAGGGACTGATTTATCAATTCCTGCTGTAAATGATTGTGATAACAGCAGGAACAGCTAACACATATTGAATACTTTGCTCCTAACACTGTACACTTTCTTACTTGATCCCTCCAGTAGCCTTGTGAGATAGGTACTATTACTTTTTCCATTTACAGGAGAAATCATTAATGTTCAGAGAGTTAAATAATCTGTCCAAAATTACTAGTAGACAGCTAATAAATGACAAAGCATATAAGAGCCAGCAACTCTAGCAGCAATAACAGACAAACCCCTACACTGCAAGCGTCTTGAAACAACAAAAGTTTATTTCTCAATTACATCCCCGCCACTGCCCATAGGCGGCCACTGATATTGATGACTTCTTGGTGCAAGGCCATCATGGAACACGGGCACTGCTTCTGCATCTTGGCAAGAGAGTGATAGAGACATTGCAGTACCTAAGTCTTTCTCTCAAGCATCCTGTGGCAAGAATAAGTCACATTGACCCCAACCTGACGGCAGGAAAGGCTGGGGCCCACAGGGGAACATATGGATGTTTAGTGAGCACTGTTGTACTGCTCCACTCCAAAGCCCACGCTCTAACCCTCTTAACTCTCCGCAGCTACCCCAGCTCATTCTCACCAAAGCCCCAGGTTGAACCTTCTCAACTAACACTCAGTTTTGATGACCTTCATTGCAGATGCTCCTCTGTTTCTCCAACCTGCCCTTACTCCACTTTGCTGCTCTTCCACTTTGCTCTCCTTTCCCCTTCTCCCTCCCATCCCCTTTTCCTCTGCCTCTCGCAGTCTTTTTTTCTGTACAACCCGACTGGAAGGATTAAGTCTTGTATCTTTCTCCTATATGTGCCTTCTCTGAATTCCTCCCACCTGCTCTGGCAGTGTTCCTGCAGTATTAGTGCATTTGTTCTGGCTTGTCACTTTCTGCGTGTGACAATATTTGTTGCCTTTTTTTCCGCTCCAAATAGTTACATCAAAAAACAATAGTCAAATAATGCAGAGTATAAACTGATGGGCTCTGCTATAATCTAAAACCCTTCTCTTTCCCCCGCCTATCTCTCTCTCTCTCTCTCTCTCTCTCTCTCTCTCTCTCTCTCTCTCACACACACACACACACACACACACACACACACACACACAGGATATCCACGGAAAATACATTCTGGCACTTTTCTGTGTTTAACAAATATAATTTTTTTTTAATAAAAATGGAGTCAGGGCCAAGACCGGTTTGGCTCAATGGATAGAGCATCGGCCTGCGGACTGAGGGGTCCTAAGTTCGATTCCGGTCAGGGGCATGTACCTTGGTTGCAGGCACACCTCCAGTGGGGGGCATGCAGGAGGCGGCTGATCAATCTCTCTCTCTCATCCATGTTTCTGACTCTCTATCCCTCTCCCTTCCTCTCTGTGAAAAATCAATAAAATATACTTTAAGAAAAAACAGTCAGGGTTTACATGCTATTTTGTAACCTGCCTTTTTTTCTCCAACTGAACAAAATAGCTAGGCCACAGATTTCTAAGCCAAATTATATTAATCTACCTCATTCTTAAGTGCTGCTGGGGTTTACACTGTATGGATGTGTCTTTATCTATTATAGGTTGCTTCCATTTTTTTTTTCTGTTATAAATAATACAGCACTAAAACATCTTTATAAAAGTTCTTCATGCACTTACCTAATTATCTCCCTAGGATAAATTTTGTAGGTGAAATTGCTGAGTGAAAAGCAGGCATTTTTTCATTTTCATACAATCATTTAATGTTTCAAAATTCAAAAGGTAAAATAGCATTTTGCTTAATACCACTTACTCTGCTGAAACCGGTTTGGCTCAGTAGATAGAGCGTCAGCCTGTGGACTCAGATTCGATTCCCAGGTTCGATTCTGGTCAAGGGCATGTATCTTGGTTGCGGGCACATCCTCGGCAGGGGGTGGGGAGTTGGAGGGGTGCAGAAGGCAGCTGATCGATGATCGATGTCTCTCATCGATGTTTCTAACTCTGTCTCCCTTCCTCTTTGTAAAAAAAAATCAATAGAATATATATATTTTTTTAAAAAATACCACTTACTCACTGTGTTACCTCAGACATTATAATGTCCCTGAACCTTCGAGTGCCTGTCTATGAAATGGACATTGTAATAGTGACGACATTACAGGACCTTTTTTTTGCATTCAATAAGATAAAGGACCATACCTGACACAAGTTAGCCATTTCACAGATGTTAGACAAGTGAAATTCAGGTATTTTTTAAATTTGCATTTCTTTGCTCTTTAGTAAGGTAAAACTTTTTCTTATACTTACTGTATTTCTGTGTGTGTGTGTGTGTAAATAGGGTTTTTTTATTTTATGTAGAATTATAAGGTTTTTTTTATATATTCAGGGTACTAATTCTTTTTTATGAATGTGGACACTGCTTTGCAGAAAGGGAGTGCTCACTGACCATTTATTTTTGTGGAAAATGATAGATCCCTTAGTGGTGTTACTGAAAGGACATGTAAGACCAAAACCAAGAGAGAGAAAAAATAAGGCTTTTTAACTAAAACTTTTTTCCTGGGATAAAATAAACAAAAATCCCTTTTGGAACAGCCACCCAATAGCTTACACACTGGTTCAGTCTTTTCTCACTGGTCAATACCTCCGCTTCATCAGTGTTTAATAATTTTAATATAACCCCTTGCCTACCACAACCACTTAGCAGAAAGCCAAACATCAGAGGCCACTGAAAATGACAAATGGTCACTGCAGCCAATAAAGGAAAGTTGCTATGTCATCTCAGCACATTTAATCAATTTTTTTTCTGCACAGATTACACTGGCTTTGTTTTACAAAAAAAAGTCCTATAAGTCTGACCCTGATTCATTCTGTCCTTCACCATTGCATACTAACTTCTAATTTAAAAAAAAAAAAAAACTTTGTTGTTCTCTGTATCACCAATTATCTTCTAGTTACACCTCAACCACCCTGAATAACCTAACTAGCTAATCAATGCAGGTAATAAATACAAGATAACCATGGCAATTAGAAAAAAAAATACTGAGCCCAGCCAGCGTGGATCAGTGGCTGAGTGTTGATCTATGAACAAGGAGGTCACAGTTCAATTCCCAGTCAGGGCACATGCCCAGGTTGTGGGCTCAATCCCCATTATGAGGCAGGCGATCAGTGATTCTCTCTCATCATTGATGTTTCTATCTCTCCCTCTCCCTTTTTCTCTGAAATCAATAAAATATATATTTTAAAAAACTGACAAGGATGTAGAACAAATGGAACTCTCATATGTTTTGCTGGTGTTAATGCAAAATGGTGCAGACACATTAGAAAAGTTTGGCAGGTTCTTATGAAGTTACCATATGGCATAGCCATCGCACACCTAAATATTTACCCAAGGGAAATGAAGACTCATGTTCCCACAAAAACCTGTATATGAATGTTTCCTTTGGCTTTATGAGTCACCAAAACTAGGAACAACCCAAATGCCCTCATCTGGGAAATGAATAAACAAATGGTGGTATGCTTATATAATGGAATACTAGTTAGCAACAAAAAAGAACTAACTACTGATACACAGCATGGCAGGGATGAATCCCAAATATATTGTGATAAATGAAAAAAGCCAGACTCAAAAAACTATCTACTCTGATTCTATTTATGTAACACCCTTGAATGGTAAAACCATAGGGTTAGAAAAAAGATCAGAAGTTCCCAGAGGCAGAGAGTAAGGGGCGAGTTGAATACAGAGGGCATAGGGTAATTTTGAAGAGAGATGAAACTGTTCAAAAGCTTGCTTGAAATGGTAATTTTGTGACCGTATGTTTGTTGAAACCCACAGAACTGTACACTAAAAAGGGTAAACTTTACTGTCTGTAAATTATACCCTAATTTAAAGCATGGAAAACAAATCTTAGCAAACAAGTTTGGTTAAAAAAAAAAACAATAATAGAATTAGTTGAAATACTTGCACATATGGATCACATTTTATTTTTATTAGAGAGCACTGTTTTATGTAATGGGCTATGGCACTTGGAGGCCAAAATGATTACAGCAAAGCTACCTTCTCCTGCCTCAGTGAAGTCCAAAGCTTATGATGGCAGCATCGTAAGATGGTGAACCCTCAATAAGCCCAAGTCCCTGAGTGACTATTTGAAAAAATACCCTGCCAACATTCATTGGACAGATAATGTGAGAAATAAACTTTATTTTGTTAAGTAACAAAGATTTGGGGGTTGTTTGTTACTTCAGCATGTGGTTGGCAAACTGCGGCTTTGTTGACTAATGAGTTTGCTGACCACTGACTTAGACTCTCTATTCCAATAATTACAGGCTATTGTTATTCCTTGTGATTAAGTCCCTATCCCAGTGGTCAGCAAACTCATTAGTCAACAGAGTGGCAAACTGCGGCTCATGAGCTGCATGTGGTTCGTGAGCTGCAGTTTGCCGACCACTGCCCTAGCTCATCCTGAAGAATGCTGCTTTTCACTGTGTCAGCTCCACCTTCCACTGGGATCCCCCTTAGGCCTGGGGAGGAGAGTAGGCAGAGGTGAGGTGGAGTGGGGTCAATGTGGGTAAAAGGGGCATGTCTGTAATACTTTCAAAAATAAAGATAAATTTTAAAAAATAAATTTAAAAAATAAAAATAACTGCCAGCAATTCTCAGCATTTATTTGACCAATCTATAGAGGTTATCTAAGAAAAGCAAGGAACCTATTTTCTTGTGCACCTGCAGCAAACATTTCTTTGTTTCATTGGCCCACATTCTTTCCCATACTCATCCCTGACTCAACATGTTAGACAGAGTATGAAATTTCATGAACTAGCTAAGACCTGAGTCATCAAAAATGCACCACCCCTACAGTCAGAAGTAGAGTTAACTTCCCCCCACATTAAGGTGCTTAGCCAAACCAAGATGCTTTAGAAAGTAATAGGTAATCCTATAAACTAAAAGGGTAATATGCAAATTACCAGGAATGAACAGTTGCTATGATGCACACTGACCACCAGGGGACAGATGCTCAATGCAGTAGCTGACTCCTGATGGTCAATGTGCTCCCACAGGGGAGCTCTGCTCAGCCACAAGCTGGGCTGATGGCTGCAAGCACAGCGGCAGTGGTGGGAGCCTCTCTCACCTCTGTGGCAGCACTAAGGATCCACGGGGAACAAGCCTAAGCCATCAGTCAGACATCCCCCAATGGCTCACCAGAGGGATATCTGACTGCCAGCTTAAGCCTGATCCCTCAGGGAGTGGGCCTAAATTGACAGTTGGACATCCCCCAAGGGCTCCTGGACTGCTAAAGGGTGCAGACTGGGCTGAGGGGCCCCCCAGAGTGCACGAATTAATACACTAGAGGCCTGTGTATCGGACCTCTAGTGTATTAATAATCACACTAGCAAACCAGGGCAACCAAAGTATATGGCTTCCTAAGGAAGATGTGGATAACTGAATAAAAAATTAGTAGCTAGTAAGAGAAAGTGGAATGGATATTGGGGAGATAATCACAATGGCCATTTTAAAAATTCTTTTAAACCATACCAGACCTAGCTGTCGAAGTCCAGTCAAGCTGCTCTTCTGAAATACTGCAGACTGAGTGGCTTATAAACAACAGAAATTGTTCTCAGTTCTGAAAACTGAGAAGTCTGAGATGAAGACATGGGCAGATTCAGTATCTGGTGAGAATATGATTCCTGTTCACAGATGGCTGCCTTTTTGCTATGTCCTCACAAGGCAAAAGGAGTGAGGGAGGGCTCGGGGGTCTCTTTTATAAGGGCACTAATCCCATTCTTGAGAGCTTCAACCTGATGATTTAATTACCTCACAAAGGCCTCACCTCCAAATGCCACCACACTTGGGATTAGATTTAAACATATGAATTTTTTGGAGGTGGGAGGATATAAGCATTCAGTCCACACCACCTACAAAGAAAACAAAGATGGGGGCACAGATAAATAGCTAAACTGCCTCCTTGAACAACAATATCAAAACTACCACTAAAATTCAAAATGGACACCATCCAGAACCACAGGAAGACTGGCTGAGTGGAAATTCTACAACTAGAAGAAAAGAAGAAAGCACATTGAGAATCAGAGGAGCTGCAAAAGGCTGAGGTACAGAGAAGCACAGCACACTGAGAGGATGGGTGGCTGAGTGCATGGGTAGCTGAGGACACAGTTGGCTTTCTGAAGCAGGAGGGAGACAGAAGCTCCCGACTGTGCTGAACTCCAGTTCTGGACAAGTTTCTGGGTACCCAGATTCATTTGGGGAGAAACTGGTCTGTCAGGAAAAAAGAAAGCATACTAAGACTTGGGGGACCTTTGGAGACAGAGGTCCAGAGGCAAATGCGTGCAGAGAGGACTGACTTCTGAGTGCACAGGTGGATGAGTGCATGGATGGCTTTCTAAAGTGGGAGGGAGACAGAAGATCCTGACTGCACTGAACTCCAGTTCTGGGCGAGTTTCTGGAAACCCATACTCTTTGGGGAGAAACTGGACTGTCTGGCAGTGGGCAAAATGGCAGGGCAGTTTTCTCTCAGAGGTGCTTATAGTGATTACCGAGGTACCCTGAGACTCAGGGGCTTCATAGAACAAGTCAGACAGGAACCAAGGCTGTCTGCTCCGTCCTAAGACTCTGCCCCATCCCAGCTAAGCACAGAGGCTTTTGCAATTTTACAAGTCTTGTTCCATAAGGGTGTCTCCAGCATAGAAGTTCTCCCAGCATAGACACAGCTGATCCTCACAACCAATTGGCTTGGAGGCCAATTTGCCCCAGTGATATCAACAACAATCAAGGCTGTACACAAAATACAAAATGGACACCATCCAGAACCACAGGAAGGCTGGCTGAGTGGAAATTCTACAACTAGAAGGAAAGAGGAAAGCACATTGAGAATCACAGGAGCTGCAAAAGGCTGAGGTATAGATAAGCATGAGCACACTGAGAGGATGGGTCCACAAAGGGGTTCACCAAGAGAATCCACTTCAGGTAATTGGGGAGGTTGAGCCATTGGGCCATATGGGACAACTAGCACACAAAGCACCTCTACCAACTCAGGGAAGCAGCAAAAATGCAGAGACAAAGAAACAGATCACAAACAAAAGAAATGGAGGAAAGAAAATGACTGGATATAGAATTCAAAACCATGGTTATAAAGTTTTTCAAAAGTTTCCTAGAAAAGGCAGATAAATTTATCAAGACCCTTAAGAATATGAAAAAGGACCAACTAGAAATTAAATATATATTGACTGAAATAACACATATTATACAGAGACCTAACAGCAGATAGAGGAATGCAAGAATCAAATCAAAGATTTGAAATATAAAGAAGCAAAAAACGCTCAACTGGAAAAGCAAAAAGAAAAAAGAATCCAAAAATTTGAAGATAGTGTAAGGAGCTGCTAGGACAATTTTAAGCGTATCAACATTAGAATTATGGGGGTGCCAGAAGAAGAGAGAGAGCTAGATACTGAAAACCTATTTGAAGAAATAATGATGGAAAGCTTTCTCTACCTAGTGAAAGAAATGGACTTACAAGTTCAAGAAGTGCAGAGAACCCCAAACAAAAGGAATCCAAGAGAAACCAAGATGGTGGCATAGGTGAACACCTAAACTGCTGTTACACACAACAATTTCAAAACTACAACTAGAAGATAGAATGAACATCATCCAGAACCACAGGAAAGCTGGCTGAGTGGAAATTCTACAATGAGAAGGAAAGAGAAGGGTTCACAGAGATTCAGAAGATCTTCAAAAAGCTGAGGTACTGAGATGCATGTGGAGAGAGCAGGTGGCAGACTGCTTGGCTAGCTTTCTCTGGCAGGAGGGAGACAGAGACTTCCGACTGTACTGAAGCCCTTATCCTACTGCACTGAACCCCAGTTATAGGGGAGACTAATACAGGGGTAGTCTGGACTGTCATGAAAAGAGAGGAGTGCACAGAGATTTGGGAAAGCTGCGAAAAAGCAGAGGTCTGGGGGTGTGCACACCACTGTGCACAGAAAGGATGGACTGCTGATTGTGCCACTGGCTTTCTCTAGTAGGCAGGAGACAGAGCCTCCCAACTACACTGAACTCCACTTCTGACTGCACTGAACCCCAGTTTTGGTGAGACCCTGAGGACCCAGACTCATATGGGTCCAGGAGCACAAGGGAACTGGAAAGGCAGAGGTCTAGAGGCACATGCGTGTGTGCACAGAGAGGGCTGCAGTGATTACTGAGAGACACTTTAGACACTGGGACCACATATGGTGGGGCTGACTGGAAGCCAAGGCTATCTGCCCACCCCTGAGACTCCACCCCATCCCAACTGCACTGAAATCCAGGTTGGACTTCACTGACCCCCACTTTCGGGCAAGACCCTGGGAACCCAGACTCATACGGTCCCCAGAGCACACAGAAAGATAAAGATCTGGAGGCGTAAATGCCTACATACAGAGAGGGCTGTTGTGATTACCAATGGACACTGAGATCAGTGGCTGATGGGAAGCCAAGGCTGTCTGCTCAGCCCTGAGACTCAGCCACATCCAAGCCTAGCACAGAGGCTTTTGCAATCTTGCAAGTCTTAAGGCAGAGTCCAGCACAGAAGTTCTCCCAGCATAGACACAGCTGATCCACACAACCAATTGGCTTGGAGGTCAATTCCCCTCAGTGATACCAACAACAATCAAGACCTATCTAAAACAAGACTGTACAGACTGTCCACAAAGGGGTGCACCAAGAGAGTCCACCTTAGGTAACTGGGGAAGCAGAGCTACTGGGCCATATAGGACAACGAGCACACAAAGCTACTCTACCAACTCAGGTAAGTAGTGAAAATGTGGAGACAAAGGACCAGATCACAAACAAAAGATGAAAGAAAACAAATGACTGGATATAGACTTCAAAAACACAGTTATAAGGTTTTTCAAGAATTTCCTAGAAAAAAAAAATGGATCAATGTAATGAGACCCAAGAAAAATTCAAAAGGACCAACTAGAAATTAAACATACACTGACTGAAATAAAACATATTATACAGAGACCTAACAGCAGACTAGAGGAATGCAAGAATCAAGTCAAAGTCTTGAAATATAAAAAAGCAAAAAACACTCAACTGGAAAAGCAAAAAGCATACCAACATCAGAATTGTGGGGGTGCCAGAAGAAGAAAGAGAGCAAGATACTGAAAACCTATTTGGAGAAATAATGACTGAAAACTTCCTCCACCTGGTGAAAGAAATAGATTTATAAGTCCAAGAAGCACACAGAAGGAATCCAAAGAGGACCACACCAAGACATATCTTAATTAAAATACCAAGAGCAAAAAACAAAGAGAGAAAATTAAAAGCAGCAAGAGAGAAACAGTTAATTATCTGCAGAGGAGCACCCATACAATTGTCAGCTGATTTCTCAACAGAAACTATGCAGGCCAGATGGGAGTGGCAAAAAATATTCAAAGTGATGAATAGCAAAAATTTTCAACCAAGATTACTCTACCCAGCAAAGCTATCATTTAGAATTGAAGGGCAGATAAAGAGCTTCACAGATAAGAAAAAGGTGAAGAAGTTCAACACCAAACCAGTATTATATGAAATGCTGAAAGGTACTCTTTAAGAAGAGGAAGAAGAAGAAAAAGGTAAAGATAAAAATTATGAACAACAAAAATATACCTTTCAATAAGTTAATCTAAAAATCAAGTGAATAAAAAATCTGATGAACAGAATAAACTGGTGAATATAATAGAATCAGAGGCATAGAAAGGGAGTGGACTGACAATTCTCAGGGGAAATGGGTGAGGGGGGAGTGCAGGGATAGACTGGACAAAAATCATATACCTAGGGATGCAGACAATGGACTGGGGGAGGTAAGGGCAGAGAGTGGGTGGGAGCTGGGTAGAGGCGAGCTATGGGGAGAAAAAAAGAGGAACAATTGTAATAACCTGAACAATAAAGATTTATTTTTTCAAAAAAAAGGAATCTAAAGAGGACCACACCAAGACTCATCATAATTAAAATGGCAAGGGCAACAGACAAAGAGAGAATCTTGAAGCAGCAAGAGAAAAACAGTTAGTTACCTACAAGGGAGCACCCATGACACTGTCAGCTGATGTCTCAACAGAAACTATGCAGGCCACAACACCCTGCTTGGCCCTGGAGGATGACTGATTAGCCAGAGACGGGTAAGATTCCTCAGGGAAGGAACAACCTAACACAGGCACAGTCCCAGAGAGGCCATCAGGAAGAACTTGAGGATCAATAGAGGTGGGCACAGACCCTCATCCCCCCCTCAACCTTGCAGGGGTCTGAACCCTCACCCCTTCTGAGGGAGGTCTCCTGCCCCCATAGCTACTTTGCTTCCCATGCCCAGCTCAGATCAGGACCCAGTTACAGACAGAAACTTGCCAACAGCAGCTGCCCTATATCTAAATTCAGCCTAGCACTAAGAATGCTCAGTGCCTACTCAAGAATGCAAATAATCCTTTCCACTAATATTTACAGGGTAAACTAAGATTGTTGGTAGAGTATTAAATTTGACAGTAAAAGAGTAATCAAGCTTTTGGATTAATTTAAAATGGCAAATTGAAATAAGTGAATACCCAAAAAAATTTAATTGTATTGCACAAAAAGCTGTTTCTAAAATATTAACTAAAATTTCTATTGGTAGTTCATCTCATGGTAAAATTGCTTAACATGCAGTGAACATAAAGCAGGCATATTTGTGTGCAAAAAATTAAAATTTAAAGTTATCAAAATTGTGTTAAAAATATTTACAAAAGTCTCCATTAATCTAAAAAAAGGAAGATAGTAGGATAATATCATGTAGGGGAAAATATCTGCTAAGTAAATTACATATAGAAAATTTTTACTTTAGAAAATTAATTTTCACTTGCAATACTAACAGCAAGACATCCAGGAAAAACACACATGGTGTCAAAATAGGCCAAAGGAAAATCATTTGGGCAAAAATAAAAAGGATCCTATGTCAATTTTATAGAAAAGATTCCTTTATTAAGTTTTGGTTGAGAATATGTTTATATACTTTCAGAAAACAACTCCAAGACCATATGGACTCCTGCAACAGAGAGAAACTGACAGGTCTGTTCCAACCACAAAGACAAGAGGAAAAACAGTCCAGAGATGGAAGACACTGACAACGCCTTGCCATGCTAGCAGTCAGCAGCTGCGTGTTGCTACAGGTTGCCTAGGACCAAACCAGAGAGGGTCGGACCTGCATTGCCACCATTTGTCCACCATCCAGATACCATTGCTGATGTGTACACATAAGGAACTATTTGACATTGAAACTGGGACTCATAACTATTGGACATTGAAATTGGGACTCAAACATTTTTTGTTCTTATAAGTTTGTTTCTAGCCTACAGAGGCAAGATGTTTTTAAAGAAAAGAAGTGGGGGCGGGGGGGAGACAAACAAGCAAACAACAACAAAAGAAACAGATACAGAGGCAAAGAAGCAATGAACAGATTGTCTTGCTACAGTGGGAAGGCAGGGAGGTTGGGAGTGGGGAGGGGGCCTGTAAGAGATCAATCGAAGGACTTGTATGCAGGCAGGTAAGCATAACCAATGGATACAGGACACTGGCGGTGGGGGGAGGGACACATGAGGGCATGTACTGGGGGGTGGGGAAGGCTGGGGGGAGGTCAATAGGGAAAAAAAAAGGAAGACATATGTACTACTATTTGTAATACTTTAATATATATATATATATATATATATATATATATATATATATATATATATATATATAATAAAATAAAATAAAAGAAACTATGCAGGCTAGAAGGAGTGGCAGGAAATATTCAAAGTGATGAATAGCAAGAACCTACCACCAAGATTACTCTACCCAGCAAAGCTATCATTTAGAATTGAAGGTCAGATAAAGAGCTTCACAGATAAGAAAAAGCTAAAGGAGTTCATCAACTCCATACCAGTATTATATGAAATGCTGAAAGGTACTCTTTAGGAAGAGGAAGAAGTAAAAGGTAAAGATAAAAATCATGAACAACAAATACATATCTATCAACAAGTGAATCTAAAAATCAAGTGAATTAAAAATCTGATGAACAGAATAAACTAGTGAATATAATAGAATCAGGGGCATAGAAAGGGAGTGGCCTGACAATTCTCTGTGGGAAAGGGGTGTGGGGGGTGTGGCAAGAGAGTGGACAAAAATCATACACCCATGGATAAGGATAGTGGGGGGGGGTAGGTAAGGGCAGAGGGAGGGGTGGGAGCCGGGTGGAGAGGAGCTATGTAGGGGAAAAGAGGAACAATTGTAATAATCTTAACAATAAAGATTTATTAAATTGAAATAAAAAGAAGAAAGCAAAGAGTCCCTGAGGTCATAATTACCATATACCCTCTATGAGGGAAAACTCAGTAAATTGCAAAACTTGCTTCTGAATCCAGCCCGTTTTCAAGATATTCTTTCCAAGTTAACATAAGGAAATCCACATTAGTGAGCTCAAGCCTGCTATTGTGCCCTGGGCTCCCCGTTCACAGCCCATCTCCCCTCCCTCCCCCCC
>PVJN01034801.1:0-22522 GCA_004026805.1 Lasiurus borealis | reverse complement strand
GGTGGAGGAGGAGGTGGATGGGGTGGAGGTGGTGGAGGTGGTGGAGATAGATGTGGAGGTGGAGGAGGAGGTGGAGGTGGAGGTGAAAGTGGAGGTGATGGAGGTGGAGATGGAGGTGGTGGTGGAGATGGAGGTGGAGATGGTGGAGACAGAGGCGGAGGTGGAGGGTCACTTACAGAATCGGGCGGGACTGGAAGTCCTCCTGGTTCATCCTCTCGGACTGGCGGATTTTCAGGATCTCGGTGTAGCTCAGGTTCTGCAGTTTGCTCTTGAACTGGTCCAGGGAGCTAGGCTTGGTGGTAAGAGCTCTCATTACCTGCTCCTTCACCACCTGCATTACCTGGAGGTTAAGGAAGACCATGATGCTCCGGGCTAGACCTGGTCCATTCAGAAAAGTCCCCAACTCACAGCTCCCTGCCTCTGGGAACCCCTCTGCGTGCACCCTCATCCCAGACCAGGAGCACGCGTTTCCAGAATCAGCTCCCATTGTGCACAGCTCCCGTGCTCTTTCATATCGTGGGAACCACGGGGAGGAGGTGGGCTGGGGCGGGCGGCAGAGGGGCTGGGTGTGGGGGGAGCACCTCACTGGCTCCCGACACCATGTGACAGCTACTGCACCAACACTGCACAACACACACTCCACAATGAGCGAGGTCCACGCAGCAGCCCGACGTCTGCACGGACATTATGTTTCTCCTGGAGAAAATCGCGCAGGCGCAGGGAACCGGAAGTTCGGTTGGCATCACGTCATATGACTGTGAACCGATACCCACCACCCCACCCCTCCCAGCTGTTATCCCATGTAGTTAAGGCCTGAGTGCTCATACAAATGATGCTTTTGGATCATACAAACGCCTCTTGGAGGTCTATTATATTCGAACAGACATATCCCAGGAGAAGCCTCAAGACCAAGAGAATTAACCCGGGAATCTGTGCCTCAGGCCAGCCCAGCCCATACAGAGACCATTCCCCAATCACCCACCGCCTGTGTTAACGTGGGTTCGCCTTCCTCAGGAGGCATGTGAGGGCAAGGCCAGCAGACACACAGGCAGAGCCTGCAATGATGGGCTGCTGTTTTTGTTTGTTTGTTTGTTTGTTTTGTGTGTGTTTAACTCTCCACTACAGCTGAGAACAACTGTTATTGGTGATAAAGGAACTGCCATGCACCATATATGGTGGTGGGTGCTTTATATATGTCCCCTCTTTAAAGCCACCAAGGTCCAGGAGGTAGTTATTATCATGATTCCATTTACATACAAAGAAACGGAGGCTTTGAAAGAAACATGAAGTGACTAGGAGCACCCATACGACTGCCAGCTGATTTCTCAACAGACACCATGCAGGCCAGAAGGGAGTGGCAGGAAATATTCAACGATGAATAGCAAGAACCTACAACCAAGAGTGCTCTACCCAGCAAAGCTCTCATTCAGAATTGAAGGGCAGATAAAGAGTTTCACGGATAAGAAAAAGCTAAAGGAGTTCATCACCACCAAACCGGGATTCTATGAAATGCTGAAGGGTATTCTTTAAGAAGAGGAAGAAGAATTAAAAGGTAAAGATAAAAATTAGGAACCACAAAGTGGTAACAAATACCTACGTATCAACAAGTGAATCTAAAAATCAAGTGAATAAAAAAAAAATCCAACGAACAGAATAAACTGGTGAATATAATAGAATTAGGGGCATAGAAAGGGAATGGACTAACAATTCTTGGGGGAAAGGAGGAGTGAGGGATACAGAAAGAGATTGGACAGAAATCTTACACCTATTGATGAGGACAGTGGTGGGGGGTAAGGGTATGGGGTGGGGGTGGGGAATCAGGTGGAGGGGAGCTATGGGAGGGAAAAAAAGAGGAACATCTGTAATAAACAGAACAATAAAGATTTATTTAAAAACAAAAACAAAACATACAGCTGGTTGGGAGGAGGGTGCGCTGGGATGCAGACCCAGGCTGGTCAATGCCTCACGCTCCCACCACCGCCCGGGGGTGGCTTCGTAACTTCGTACAAGACACAATCCCAAGTGCAGGTCCACCACAGGCTAGATTCTGCGCCAGGCACTGTGCTGTTTACTGCCTCAGCTACAGGAGGCGCTAGTACCGCTATGTCAAAGGTAAAGACACCGGTACTGAGAAAGGCTGAGGACTTGTCCAAGGTCGCAGGTACTCGCTGTGCTCTAAGACACCAATAGCCCAGTGTGGGGGACACAGCACAGACTCCGTCACAGGAACCGTCCCGGGGTAGTGCTCACCCTTCGTCACTATAAATGTGACCCCAGCCTACGCCTGATGCTCACTGTTCATTCACTAATTCATGTACAATGACCCTGTCACTGCCCACGACAGCCCCACCACGATGCCATCGGCATGAAACCTGATTGCCACAGAGGTGGCCATTTACAGCATGCACGTACTGTGGCAAACCGGAACTTCCGACCTGCCTGGCTGCTAGGTGATAGCCACATCCCCTCTTCCCTGTCCAGAGACTCAGCCAGAGGAAAGGCAGACGTGCGGGTCCGAGTGTTTATAACGGGGAAGCCCTCTTCTCCCACAACATCAGCCCAACCGTGGCACGGGCCGGTTTGAACAGGATTCTTACCACTTGCACCAGGAAACCCCTACAAACACGACGAAGGCCAGGCGGGCACCAGCTTGGGGGCTGCCCAGGTCCAGGAGAAGGAGAGGGAAGCTGGGAGAGAAAGCGCACGGCTGCTGCAGTGAGGAGTAACCTCAGAAACTCCTCCTCCTGTTCTCACGGTTGTCCCTCTGCTGGGAAATGACCATAATCCCCCAGGCAGCTCCTACTTACGGCTCGTGCCGAAAATCCACTGTAAGGACGTCCTTCCTCTAGCTGTCCGCTTTGATCCCTGCTCTGTGCAAGGCCCCGTAAGTGGGGCGATCCTTTAAATCCCCCACAAGCTCCTGTGCGTCAGTGTGAAGACAACAGAGGCAGTTTCCTCGGAGCGGGTTGACAGGATAAGGGAGAAGATGCCACACGTGCCCGAGGCCCCAGGGGAAGGGATGCCAGTGGTGTGTGTGCGGCACGGACCAGAGGTTGGCTAGAACCAAGCCTGGCCCCATCTGCTGTATTCACAGTTCTGCTGGGCCGTGGCCCCCAGAAGCTCTATGGTCACTGGCATGCCAAGGAAAACGAGCCCAGCAAGAGATGTCACTGATGTTTTAAGAAGATCAACCAGCCGAAACCGGTGTAGCTCAGTGGATAGAGCGCCGGCCTGCAGACTGAAAGGTCCCAGGTTTGATTCCGGTCAAGGGCATGTACCTTGGTGGTGGGCACAACCCCAGTAGGGGGTGTGCAGGAGGCGGCTAATTGATGGTTTCTCTCTCATCGATGTTTCTAACTCTCTACCTCTCTCCCTTCCTCTCTGAAAAAAAATCAATAAAATATATTTTTTAAAAAAAGAAGACCAAACAGTTATCTAGATCAAACATTCTTCTTTTCCTTTGCAAAGCATCTCCTACAAGAGCGACAGTTAATGGCATGAGACCTCTGTTAATGCTCCACATGTGTGATGTACTCGTCAACCAAGACTCTCCCCCTCCTCACCCCCGCATCCCAACTCTATCTTCTTTGGAAAATACCAGACCTTTTATCATTGTATGCAAAGCCCAGGAACAGACGATGCTGCAGAGGCGTCAGCAAATCAATGAACTTGAAAGGTCTCAGTATAGCGTGCGCTTCGCCACGGACATCAAAGAGGCTGTGCTTTGACGCTTTGCACTCACTGTGGGAGCTGACTGATCATTTCATCAACATCTGCACGGAGCCGGGGTTGCGTTTCTGGGGTTCTCCGAGCACCCGGGCTCTGCGTTAACATCACATGGTCTAAAAGGAGCCAGAGTCCCCCAGGATCTTGTGGCTTTATTTTTTTAAAATATATTTTATTGATTTTTCACAGAGAGGAAGGGAGAGGGATAGAGAGTTAGAAACAACAATGAGAGAGAAACATCGATCAGCTGCCTCCTGCATACCCCCTACTGGGAATGTGCCCGCAACCAAGATACATGCCCTTGACCGGAATCAAACTTGGGACCTTTCAGTCCGCAGGCCGATGCTCTATCCATTGAGCCAAACCGGTTTTGGTGGATCTTGTGTTTTAAATGGAGAAAACCTCTGGTCTCCGTAGAAGACAGGGTTAAAGGTGACAGTGCGGGCATCCCTGCATAGCATCAAGCATGCTGGTGTAGTTGCCTTGGTCCACGGGACATTCATTGGTCAGGATGCTCAAGTGCCCCATGTAGAATGGTGTAGAGTGCGTGCAGGCAGCCCTCTGCATTTGTAGTTCAACAGCCCGTCCAGGGGACTTGGATGCATGCTCCGGTGGGAGGACCCCTGATCTCAGCCAAAGTCCAGCAGCACCTCTGAGCCCTCAGTGACTGAGCATCTCCAGTGACCCTTGTCCTATCACTAGAGAGAAGTCAGGGTCATTATTAGTGCACCTGTCATTCTACCTCGGTTGTAAACCCCCAGAGGGCAGGAACTGTTTCTTACTTGTAACTGGGGACCAGAGTGCTTAACACAGAATTTTCCAGACTGTCATAATGATTGATACGTTCAATGCCCAAGATGCCTTGGCTCCCACTTAGCATCTCTAGAATACAGCGGTACCTCGAGATACGAGTGCCCTAACATACGAGATTTTTGAGATACGAGCCGTCCAGCGAGCGATTTTTGCTTTGAAATATGAGCAACATTTGAGATAAGAGTAATTGCACGGATCCACACGACCCACCAGTTTACCGCAACTCGAGCGTCTCAGAGTTTCCCACGCCTCAAGGTTACGGGACGAATTAAACTCGTATCTCGAGGTACCACTGTAGACAAATGCATCATTACAGATCCATCTGATCGGGTTACAAGGCCTCCGTGTGGTGTCTTAGGGTTCCGGTGGTCGCTGGACAGTCTGCAGCTGAGCGGAGGGTCTGGAGAAGCCAGCACAGCAGCCGCTACTGAGCGTGTCCCTCTACGGGGATTTCAATGTTCCCAGTCCGTGGCGCCCGGGAAACAGATTTGTTTTCCTAATGCAGAGGCGAGGCTGTCCTGGCGAAGACAGATACCAGCACAGCCCGGCGTAGCGATGAGGCCTGCGGGAGACATTTCACGGCTGGGCTCCAGGACGGGGCCATTTTTCTTCCCAGGGATGGTCCTTACACAAACCCAAATGACTGACAGCTCCTGAGGGCCAAGCATTGGCGGGATCCCTTTCTGAGGCTGGGGAGTATTTGGGGGGCTGCTCTCCAGGTTAGGAGTGGGGGGCTGGGCCTTGCCCAGAAAAAGTAGAAGTTCATGTAAAAATTGCTGACTCATCTGCCGGGGACAGTTGGTGTCCTACATGCAGCTGTCAGCATCCACCACCAGCTTCCCACCCAGAGGACTTTAAAATGGGGACAACCTGGCTGGTCGCTGTGGCTCAGTGGTTGAATGTCCGCCTACAGACCAGGAGGTCACGGTTAGATTCCCGGTCAGAGCACAGGCCCAGGTTGTGGGCTTGATCCCCTGTAGGGGGGGCATGCCGGAGGCCGCCGGTCAATGATTCTCTCTCACTGATGTTTCTATCTCTCGCTCCCTCTCCCTTGCTCGCTGAAATCAATAAAAGTCTATTTTAGAAAATCAGGACAACTTCTGGGAGCTAAAGATGGCTTCGCTTTGTAGTCTTGCCACAGTTGGGGCGTCAATGCCAAGGCCAGTCCCCGCGCGGGAGAGATTCTGCTGCGTGGTGTCCAGTGTTAAATGAAAAGGAGAGGAAATAAAAGGGCTCCGTGGGCCTGAGGGGCGGCATCGAGGTCTTTCTGTATCCATCGTGGGGCGCGCAGCCCAGAGCAGAGGCGGGCAGCCTCCTTTAGGGGCCATCCGGTGTCTGCCGCCATGGCTCGGCTCTGCCTGGTGGTGGGAAAGCGGCCACAGACAGGGCATCGAGTGGGCGTGGCTGTGTTCCAATGAAGCGTGATGTAAACAAGCAGGTGGGGGCTGGACGTGGCCTGCTGGGGTGGTGTGCCACCCCCTACTGTGGAGGAGATGGGCCTGGCTTTAGGGTTGGGCAACACTCACGTCTAAGTCCCTGCATCCCTCAGCTGGGCACTCTGTCCAGCGTCTGGGAACCTGTGTCCTTCGCTCCAAAGTGAAGGTGACCACCTTCAGTCAGGACTCGGAGAGGCAGAGCATTACCCGATGCATCATACCCTCTATCAGGAGGCTCCCTGTAAACCGCCGTCCTAAGGACCGCTGTCGAAGGACTAAAGTCCTTCTTACAGCATGAAAACAGCTTCATGACCATGAAGGTACTCATAACAGGCACCAGGGAGGCCAAAATTATAGTTAAGCTGCACCAAGCAAAGCTGAATCCAACAGAGGAAGCGATATTTTTTATGAAGCAGCACTCCAGCGATGCTGCTGAACCGCTGCAGAGCCTTGCAGGTACTTTCCCGTTCCTTCCTGCTCGGGGTGGTGGTGGTGGTGGTGGTGGTGATCAGTGTCTACCCTGGGGGAGGCCCCAGCTCTCCAGGGCCCTGTGGGGTCAGGCTGAAGGCGCAGGAACTGAAACTGTTGGGGAATCACAGAGGCTCAGCTCAGCAGGGTGCAACCTCCGGCCCCTCTGCATTTCAGCATGTCCTCAAGGCACAGATGCATCCCAAACATTCTGTTTATTAACAAATGCAAAACAGCTCCTCTGTGTTTCTCCAGGGAGAGGGTCTGGACACAGCTGCGTGCGGTTATAAGGAGACTCTCCAGCCACTGGACTGCTCCTGCCTGTGTCTCTGGCGGCTCTTTCACAGGCTTCTGAGCCCGAGCATCCGGGGGGCAGCTGGGGGCATCTGTCTAGGGGTGACAATGAGCTCACTCGGAGCCAAAGGCCAGTGCTGCCTGTGCCGTGGGCAGGGAGGCCACTGGAACCGGTCCTCGCTAAGATGGCACTTCTGAACCCAGAAAATCTAGGCTTGTGCATCTCATCCAAGCCAAGATGGCCCCAAAGCTGACAGGAGAACAAGTCACACAGGCTTAGTGTCTGGAATGCCAACTGCTGATCTCACGGCCTGGTCTCTGGGCACCAGGTCGCAAATCAACTCGCAGTTACATCAGGCCTTTGGAAAACTATGTGTCAATGGTCAAAATCATGGGACCACATGGGCTTGGGGACCCATGTGTTCTTTTTTTAAAAAAATTTTTATTAATGTATTACATGTGTACATATCTTCCCATCCCCCAGCCAAGTCCCAGACCTACCCTAACCCCCCAGTGTCTGTGTCCATTGGTTGTGCTTATATGCATGCATACAAGTCCTTTGGTTGATCTCTTATCTACCCCATCTCTCCCCAGCCTTCCCACTGCAATCCGCCATATGTTCTTCACAGTTGGGGGTTTTGCTCTGAGGGTGTCAGTTTTCAGGGGTGCTGTGATGTGGACTCCCTTTTGGAATATCTGTTTCTCCCGCCTACTTCCTGTCATTGTCCCTGACCCCTCTCTGGCCCCCTGCTCCACCACTGGTCCTGCCTGGTCACCCAACAGTTTCTGACTTCAACTCCACCCACTGGAGCCCCGCCTCAGAGAGACTGGGTGATCTTCAACATGCAAATCTCATCACATCATTCACGTGCTCAGCCCTCAGACACGTATCCAGATGTTCACTGCAACATTATTCACGGTAGCCACATATGGAAACAACCCAAGTGTCCTCTGACTGATGACTGGATAAGGAAAATGTGGCACATGTACAGAATGGAATACACTCAGCCACAAGAAAGGATGGACTACCGTCTTTGTGACAGCATGGACAGACCTTTGAGAGCATCATGCTAGGTGAAACAAATCAGATGGAAAAGAACAAGGATTCTATGATTTCACTCCTATGTGGGGTATAAAGCAGAAACCAACAAATGAATGAACCAAACAAACTTAGAGACACAGACAACAGTGTGTTGATTACAAGAGGGGAAGAGGGTAGGGGGAGGATGAGGAGGTAAAGGGTATCAAATACATGGTGACAGAGGGAGACTAGAGTCCGGGTGGTGAGTACACACACAAGGCAATATGCAGATGATGTATTCTAGAACTAACTGTACACTTGAAACCTATAGAACCTTATGAACCAATGTCAACCCAATACACTTAGACCTCACGGGGGTCCAGCACTGCCAACCGGTGAAGACCAGCCTCGCTGCTGTGACCCCCTGGGCCCTGGAGGCGGCTTTCCACCTCCCCCTCCACACTGCCTCCTACTCGGCCCCGCCCCTGACACTCCATGATCCCACCACACGAAGATGACCAATGATCTGAACTCCGCCTTGTTTCCTTCTTTGTGTTCTTCCTTCTGCCTGTGACTGACACACTCCTGATAACACCTGCTCATTCTTCAAGTGGAGACGCCCTTCCCTGACCTGCTGCCCACCCCAAAGTTTGTGCTATCACACCTACCATCCCATCAGAGGATTGTACCACCATGTCATGCATGTGGTATCCTCCTGTGGATGATGGGATATAGAGAATGCACAATTCAATCGTGCTCTGGTTATTGAGAAACCATCCATTGGTGAGTGGTGGGCTCATCACGTGATTGAAAAAACAGCCTCAGAAATCAGTTATCATCAACCCTCTGTCCACAATAAACTCGAAGAGGTGCCTTTGTTTGGCTTCATCCCTAGAGACTGTGATACCTGTGGTTTGGCAAGGGTTCTGGACGCTGACCATGTTTCACAAAGCCCCCCATGGAACAGTGACCCGAAGCTGGGGCTGTGGGCTCCCGTTCTACACGAGGAGGCAGCAGAAGGTAGGAAGGAGTAGTATCTGCTCCACTCCAGGAAGGGAGAGAAGGGACACACTCCCTTCCCCCAAACCCAGTGAATCTTGGGGCTGAAGAGCTGAGACCTCAGCTTGACACCACCCTCAGACCCCCACGTCCCAGTGGTGGCCTGGACAGGTTGCCTGCTCTCACCTGGGACAGCCAGAAAGAAGACCAGGAGACTGTGTCCACTCGAAACATGTTGGCCAGGTCCCTGAGAAGCCACTGTCCCTGGGGGTCCGCCGGACCACTTTCCCTAAGCTGCTTCCCACCACGGCAGTCACTGTAGTGAGGACATCTGCCTACCTGGCCGTCCTCGGGTAGGGACCTGCATTAGCAAAGGCAGCGCCATCTTCCCATTGAGCCCCAATGCCTTGGGCCACGATCAGCATTGCTGTTCCCAGTCCCAGGCCTGCAGGGGACATGCCAGTGCTGAGTGGGCGAGCCTGGGTGTGGTGGCAGCCAGATGGGCCCGGGGAACCGGGCAGAGGACAATTAGAGAGAGTATGAAAGGCAACCTCAAACCGACCCTGAGAGCAGAGCAGATGGCCCTGAAGCAGCTAGGAAGGAGGGAGATGCTCAGCACCGCGTCCCCTGGATGTTAGCGGCCAATAGAGTCAGATGGCAGAGGGAGTGGTGCCCAGGTGGCTTTGAGCATCTTGGCAATATGATCATAATCCACATGGGGAGCTTTGAGGGCGTAGCCCCCCAAATAGCTCGTTATACAAAGCCTGACCCGGTGGTTCGCGGGCTGGCCGGGTGAAGATCAATGGGTATGGAGACACATCCCTCTCCCTGCCTTCAGCATCCGCAGGGAGGTCAGGACCAGACAGGAGACAGGAAAGGTGAGGTTTGGGCTCCCTGCCTTCTGTCTGCAGCCTGCTCCTCGCCAGGCATTTTAATTTAAGGTTCAAGGCATCTTTATGGCCAATAAAAAACCCCCAAACCTGCCTCCCGGCAATTCATCTTAAAAATCAATTAGGGCCGGGACTGCCGAAGATCAATGGGAATGGAGACCACATCCCTCTCACTGTCTTCAGCAGCCGCAGGGAGGTCAGGCCCGGAGAGGAGACGGGAAAGGTGAGGTTGGGGCTCAGTACCCTCTCTCTGCAGCCCGCCCTCGAGGGGAGAAGCCAAGTTCTGTCTGACCAGCTTCCTTTCCCCACCGGACAGGGGGCCTAACCAACACAGCCAGCAGCTGAGGAGCCCCGGTGAGTTCATGGGAGGCCCTGGGCCACCACTGGAAGTGCCTCTCTCAGTGTCTGAGAAGCCGGACTCCAGCAGGTGAAGTCTGGGCAAACCACACTAGTGGTTGGCATTTAATCCACGGCGTGGAACAGCCAACAGGTCAAGCAAGTCCATCAAAATACGTGAGCGGCGTGGCGAGAGAGGCAGCGACACACAGGCTGGTTTTCTTGCCAAGAAGTTGAAAAACCCTTCCAATAGGGTTCGTAGGACTGGGGGAAAGTGGCTACAGATGTTTGAAAATGATGCTACTGTTGGTTTTCTAAAGCCGGTTCATCAACTTAGCCAGACTTTGCCAAACATGGGCGAGGAAAGCAATGTTTTTCACAAATTCTCTGAAAGTTATAAAGAAGGAGATTCTTGCTGGGCAAGTCCCCCAAACCTGGGTTGTCATGGAGATGCTGATCTCCCGCAGCGATGGCTGACTACGTGGGGTGGAGGTGGGGGCAGACTGCCTCGTGGGGGAGCTCCCCAAAACAGGGGAGGAATTTCACTGGGGAAGTACCAGCCTGAAAGGCTTCCTGTTTTTTAAGAAATACGATCACAATGCCAAAAAATACGGTGCTGAAGGATTCGAAATTCTGTACTGTCTCTGTTGATGGGCGGATGACATCCACAGATTTCCTTAAACTTTGCGGGCCGATTACCAACAAGGATGAGATTGACTCAGTGCCCTGCCTCACGCCTTCATGGGTAAGACTCGAGAAAACCAGTGAATGCTAACTCTCTGCTCACATTTGATCTCTCCCAGTGTGTCTCAACCTCTCTGGATGGTGGGATTTGACCCAGTTCATCTATGTGTCCAGCATTTAATACCAGTGTCATACGTATTTGTGGAATGAACAACTGAACTGAAAGGAAAATGGACAGAAAAATATGAGTGAGCACCGGTAAATCGGCCTCAAATCCCTCTAAAATTAGTCACTATTAAGCCATAAACGAAATGTCTACTGTTTCCCATGGAAAGGGAAACCCTAAACCCACACACGGAGGCCTCCCAGCATGCTTTGCGTAAGCTATTAAATAGTGACAAATGAAACGAGACAGCCTGTCCCAGTGGAGGAGAGGCTGGATAAACTTTTCGTAAGCAGCCTGCTCAGGCAAGACCGGGGGGAATTCGGGTGGGAGAAATCAGCTCCAGCGCCAGACAAGACAACTCAGGAGAAATTAGAATCATCGCTGGAGCAGGTCGCCGCGGAAGGACGGGGCCGCCAACGGGAGCTCGTTGGTGACGGTGTTCAGCAGACAGACTGGGCGGGGAGATGGCCACTGTGTGTGTTAAGCAGAGCCCACTGGTCTACCCACTGATACGCACGGGGAAGGACTCTTCTTGCCGCTCTCCTCCAAATATTTCCCATCGGGTAGTTATCCACCCAGCATTGTGGGCACTTGAAGTGGAGAACCCTGTGCTGAGAGAGCGCGGCATGCATTTTAATTTCGAAATCAACTCACAACCCACAGGCTCTCTTTAAGGGTAACTATGTTTTGATTTTTTAAATTTGATCTAAGAAGCTGCCAATGGCCGGTGTCGCCTTCGATGTGCTGGAAGTACGTGTTCAAGCCTGCAGCAGCTCAGCGAACATTGATTAGGCATCTCCGGGGCGCTAATCACTGGGTGAACGCTGGCAACTCCAAGAGCCAGACCTACAGCTCACCCAAGGTCAGCGAGGAGGAGGAGGAGGTGGTAAACAAACAATAACACTCCATCTTAATAAGTGCTTTTATGGGCCTGGCTGCCAATATGACTTGCGGACAGGGAAAACAGAGCGATGATTAAGCCCAGCACGGCTTTTTATGCAGACAGATAATAGTTCTATTCCCACCTCATTGCTTCAACGACTGCGCTCCTCGCAGTGTCCTGAAATTATATAATCACTACCGCCTCCCGGTAGGCGTTGGAGTCCTTTGAAAGGAGAGACTATACCTTATCTTTTTTTTTTTTTTTTAATCACCGGTGGATTTTATGGTGTCTCGTACCTGGAAAAATGTCCCCCTCAGTCCAGTAAACCGAAGGTCAACGTGATTTTATTTTCCAGTTACATGCTAACATATGGTTCCTGGGGAGTCTTCGGATGGCAGGGATCAAACGCCTGTGGTAATTTTCAGCAGAGGGGAAGAGAGGGCGCGCAGAGGGAGCAATGATGGATGAACTCTGGGCAGGGCACTGCTCCAGCCGAGCTGTGCTGGATCCCTCCCCGGTGGCCGTAAACTGGGACACCTCATAAATCCCAGGCTCCTCTTGGCCAGGGTCGGTTATTACCGTCCCAGGGCAGCGGCGCGCTTTCTCGGCTAAAGTAACTGCGAGCCGTTTGTTATCTTTAAAGGAGGGCCTGTCAGCCGCTGTAGCCACAAAGCCCAGACAATTAAAGTTTCTGATTCTGCAAAAATCCCGACACATACTCGTGGTGTAGAGCTGATATGCCCAAGGTCGGAAATGGTTCCCGTGTTTTTCCACTCAGCGCCTCTTCCTCTCTGCTCGTTCACCGCACCCCTCAACAGCTGGAGGAAGGCAGCTGTTCCCACAGTGTCCAGAGATCCACTGGGTCTGGGGGCTTTTATCTGAATGTGGTCCCTTCCCCTCATGATGGGTCCTTGGGAGGAAACAGCATAGGTGGCAATTATACGGCATATATACCTTCATTCTCCTTTTCCTCGCCAGTGGCAGGCATCACTAATCCATCACGGCACATTTTTTTTTTCTGATGAACCAGGGACGCCTGCACCTGCATGCAGCCACAACCAATCAATTGAGTTTGGGATTCATAAGAATACACATCCTCTATCTCTGAAGGAACCCATGTCGGCGAGCAATAGAAAATCTTACCTCACACCTATTCGACCTTTCAGTCATTTTGGATCAGATTTTCTTAAAAGTCCCAGTGCCCCCTCGTGAAATGTCTTTGAGGACCAGCCCAAGCCCTTGCAGTGTGTGAACCTGTGTGCAAGTTTGGGCATGCCACAAAAGGACAGCACCCCGATTACCCCAACTTCCAGATCAAGATGTCTCTTCCTCAGAAAGAACAAAAAGGATGCCAAACCAACATGGTGCCGTAGGGGGACGAAGTGAGAAGGAAAACAAGAGATGGGAAGTGCACAAGGCAAGAAAAATATTACACTTAAACCCCTTCTCAGTGTATAATTCACTTGGGGAAGTAAAAGGAAAGCTATCCATGCTTGTTCTCTTGGCATAGAATCTTCCAAAGTAAGGTCTCGAGCTACCATACTGTTTCACGTGCATTTTATCAGCGGTGAGAACCACAGCGCAGGGAGATGATGCGGTGGATGAAGAGGTCAATGGCACGCCTTCCACCTGACCCTGGGTAGATACCGAGAAACCAGACCGGAAAGCATTCTCTAGTGCAGAACCCGGCTCTTCCTTCGTCAGGATCCCGAAGTCATACCGGTGTTTCTAAAAGAGTCCCCTTTCTCCAGAGCCCACCTGCCCAGCTTCTACCAGCTATTCGTCTTTGGCTAACTGGTTGGTTTCTGAGATGGATCTGCGGACCGCTCACTCCCCACACGCCATACATCAGTGCCAAACTAAACAGGCTGCGGCCCCCGCTGAGAACACAGCGGCGTGGCTCATCACCCGCCACCTAACGAACCGCGTGAGGGATGACTCCTGGGTAAACGCCGCGCGCAGAAAGCGAGGCCGCCGCAGGAGCACCGCCTCAGACGGCACACCTAGGAGGGCGGCGTGACAGATCTGCACATCCGGATGCTTCAGACACCAAGTAATTTCCCAGCGCGGTGAAGCTCGCTGGCATTTATTGAAAGTGATAAATTGTAAGAGGGATCACATTTGGTTGTTTAGCGGCTACATCCAGCAACTCACGTGACACCGGCTGGATGTAGCTAAGCTGCCAAAATTCTTCTTCACCAACGGAAACCACAGGCGTAGGTTTGTTAGTAGGTTTGTTCAAAAGCATATGAAAGGCCCTGGATTACAGGAAACGGTGTCTGTGTTTTATTAAAACATGCTTTACAGAAAAAAAAATGACATGCCAATAGAAAATTGCTCTGTGAAAGGAGCAGATTTAATTATCTGTAAGATTAATGTTAGCAGAGATTGGGTAAATCACAGGGGAGAGACTGGAGAAAGTTACTGAACCACATCCAAAGGGCTTTTTTTTGAAATTATAAGAATATTAATAATAGAACTGGTAAGGGACAAACCCTAAGGATGTTCCGGGGTATATATGGACCCACAACCGACAAGGGGAAAAAGATAGATGAAGTTGAGAGAAAACTGGAACACTGGGTAGTAACTAAGTGGGTCATATGCTTTCTCACTCTATTATTTTGCTATATTTCCCAAGGTTCCTTCGAGATAGATAGCAGAACTACATGAGCTTCAGAAACAAGATCTGTGGTAACTTATTAATCAACTCTGAACTTTAATTTCCTCTGTGTACAATGGAGATAATACTTCAAAACACAGTTAGGAGTATTCAGTCAGAACATGCAAATAACAGTACCTAAAACCATTCAATAAATATTAGCTTCCCTTTGTTTTTCTACACATTGAAGGCCTGTATCACTTCTACCTTCTGTCCTAGCTTCCCCTGTAGACTTTGAGCTGTGAAAGCTTCTCAAATTCAAGATTTGCCCGCCTGTCTGCCTCCACAGCAGCAGGCGGTCCGCTCAGCAAGGCGGCAGCAAATGCTCCCTGAACACGTGTTTGAAGGACTCAACTCACCAGACAAGGGATAGCACAGCCTGTAAAACATGACCTGCTGGTCCCCACACTCTATTTTTTAAAAAATATATTTTATTGATTTTTTACAGAGAGGAAGGGAGAGGGATAGAGAGTTAGAAACATCGATGAGAGAGAAACACCGATCAACTGCCTCCTGCACACCTCCTACTGGGGATGTGTCCGCAACTAAGGTACATGCCCTGACTGGAATCGAACCTAGGACCTTTCAGTCCGCAGGCTGACGCTCTATCCACTGAGCCACACCGATTTCGGCCCCACACTCATTAACACAGTGATCACCCTGTGGGTCATTTATAAATCCACATCTGCCTCCTTCCTTCGAGTGGCTTCCTCAAGAGAGACCATGGTCCTAGGAAGTACTCAATAAATATGAAATGACAGAATACTCCAAAGGGCCTTTGTATCTGTTCAGGGGACTCTGTTGATGTTCAAGACTAAAACCTACTGCATCGGAGAAGAGGAAGGTCAACAAGACTCAGCAGAAGGAAATGTGTGGAAACATTTCTTTCAGGGGGGTTCTTAGAGAGCTTTTGGGGACCCAAGAGCCCAAGGATGAGGGTGAGAACTGAGAAATGTTCCTACAGGTTGGTCTCGAGGAAGCCATGGTGACCGCTGACTGGAAGGGGCGGCGTGAGAAAAAGAACGAAGCTACCGGAGCAGGGTCTGCATTTGCAGCCAGGAGCTACATGCTGAGGCAATTACGGAGCGTTTTCTCCTCGACGTGTCCCATCAGCCCTCTGGCGCACCATTCCCACAACTTAGCTAGCGTCCTTTAACACCTGTCCTTCCCCCTGGCTGGTGTGGCTCAGTGGTTGAACGCTGACCTAGGAACCAGGAGGTCACGGTTCAGGTTTGATTCCCAGTGAGGGCACCTGGCCAGTTTGGGGGCTCCATCCCCAGTGTGGGTCCTGCAGGAGGCAGCCCATCAATGATTCTCTCTCATCACCGATGTTTCTGGCTCTCTCTTCCTCTCTGAAATCAATAAAAATAGATTTTTAAAAAAGTGCAAGGCCTTTTGCGTTTGAATTTGCTTTTGTGAAACAGGGATGCTGAAACCCAGAGAGAAATAAAAGTTAAAACAGCAACGCCTCTGATCCGGAAGGTGCTGTGCAAACCAGAAACGTCTGTCTGAAATGCCTGGTAATAAAAGGCTCACGTGAAATACACCTGTTTTTGGTCATTGTTCAGTCCTGCTCAAGACACCAGTCTTGCCAAAACCGGTTTGGCTCAGTGGATAGAGCGTCGGCCTGCAGACTGAAAGGTCCTAGGTTCGATTCCGGTCAAGGGCATGTAGTACCTTGGTTGTGGGCACATCCCCAGTGGGGGGCGTGCAAGAGGCAGTTGATCGATGTTTCTCTCTCATCGATGTTTCTAACTCTCTATCCCTCTCCCTTCCTCTCTGTAAAAAAAAAAAATCAATAAAAATATATTAAAAAATAAAGACACCAGTCATAGCCCATGTGCACTTGGAAGAAAACTACTCAACAACGTTACTCGGCATGTTTAATTTTATCCTGAGAAACAGGAGGGGTGATTTCAGAGGATGCTCGTTGGAAGAGGAACACAGAGATAAGCTGGCACCACGCTCCGTCCCCGGTGTGTCCCAGATGTGTGCACCGGGGAGCAGAGAGAGCCGCTCCATCCTGCCAACCCCTCAGCGGGCACAGCACTCTCCAGGGGGGACACAGAGCCCCCCGCAGAGCCAGGAGGCCGGCGGGCGCTGATTCCCAATCTTCCTACCTCTAAGCAAAACCCAAAACAGCGCGGGTTCCTGTAGGAAACCCAGGAAAGCAAAGCACTAGAGGCTCAAGCTGAGTCACGGCAAGTGACAGGTGACGTGGCAGATCCGACAGCGGGAGGCGAGGCCCGGAGGGAGGAGAGGACCGAGGCGCCCCGGTGATGGCCACGGCGAGGGCTTCTTTGGAAGAGCTTCCCCCGCAGGCCAACAGCTGCTTCCTGAAGGGCTGGGAGGCGGATTCACGGAACGGGCCGCGTTTCCGTGGCCGCATCCTTCGGCAGCGGGCAGAGCCCTGGCTGTGGCGCTGGAGAGCGCTCAGCTTTGCCACTTGCCGGGCTCCAGTGCATCGCCTGTCAAATGGCTGCAATAACGCCTCCCTCCCCCGTAGAGAGAGGCTGCGGGGATGAAATAAAACGAGGCGCCCAGCAGTGACCAGTGACAGGTGCTCCGTACACGCGAGAAGTCCCTCCTCCTTTCTCCCAACAGAGGAGGCTTTGATTTTACTTCTTTTCTTAAATCCTCACCCAAGGATATGGTTTTTAAAAAATACTGATTTTAGGGAAAGAGAAAGAGAGGGAGAGGGAGGAAGAGAGAGAAAAAGAAGGAGGGAGGGAGAGGAAGAGAGAGCAAACAAGAGAAACATCAATGCGAGAGCGAAGCATGGATTGGTTGCCTCCCAGACTCAACCCGACCAGGACTGAACCTGCCACCTGGGTATGTGCCCTGAGCGGGAATCGAACCCACCACCTTTCGGTGTGGGGGATGATGCTCCAGCCCGCTGAGCCACCCCAGCCAGGGCTAATTTCACTTTTGCCTTAACCACTGCCCATCATAAGGTCTCTGCAGGAACAGGGGTCATCTAGTTCCAGCCTGAAGCGTTGGGGACCTCTACCACCTCTGGCCATGTGACCCCCAGCCTCTCTGGGCTGTGATTCTGGGGAAATTGTGCCACAGCTATTCAGCTATGGGGGCCTTAAAGGTTCTATAGACGCAGACAATGTAAAAGTGCTCACCCCAGTGTAATGCATGATCAAACGTACCACGAGCAGGGAGGCAGGGACATCCGTTTACATGCCGTAGTCTAATTCTCTAAGGCAGTGCCCTACCCCCTGCCCTGTTAGCAGTCGAATCTTATTTCAAGTAAACATACATATTACCCCATGCACACAGCAGACAGAGGCAGACCATGTCTGTGTGCAATTGGCAGAGGGGCCTTGAGCTGAGGCCGCCCACCTCCCGCCTCCTGTGTGCCTCGCTTCATCCCTCGTCCATCACCTCTGAGACACCAGACTGACCCCAGGGCTCCTGGGAGAGGGCGGCCTGAGAGCTCAGGCCAGGGACACATGGCTTGGACACCAGCCCTGTGCTCTCCCGGGAGAGGTGGACGCATCGTAGGGGGAGGGCTGGCTTCCAGGGTTACTGAGCCAGAGGCGCTCTCTCTGAGCCGGAGCGGTAATGAGTTTAATGATGGCCCAACGGTAATTACCACCAGCCCGGAGGTGGGGCCAACAGAGGCACTCTGCAGGGACCGATCTCAGGCAGAAAGGAAAATGCAGCGAGTCCGACCAGAAGCTGCAGACCGAGATCCTGAGAGCTGCTGAGTGGCACTCACGGAGCCGCTGGTACACACAGTGCTGGCTGCCTTGAGTGTCGTGTGTACCTCGGCTCGATTTATACAGGGTTACATTTTCATCACCTCGCATCGTGCAGCTAAGTTTGTGACTCTGGGCACCAATTCTAGGATCCCGTTTCCTTATTCTGCGTGGGATGTATTTCACAAAACAATCCCCTAAAAGCGCCATCGAGGAGATGAGAAGTGGTTGGGTTTACCTACATGAAGTAACAAGGGTGTTTGTTCAAAAAGGAAATGATGGCCCTGGCTTGGCTCACTGACGCCTTGTCTCATGCATCAAAGAGCTGCAGGGCGGACTCCCAGTCGGGGTACATGCCTCAGTTTGGGTTTGATCCCTGGTCCGGGCATGTGCAATAGGCAACCAATGGAAGATTTTTCTCTCATCTCTCTCTCTCTCTCTCTCTCTCTCTCTCTCTCTCTCTCTCTCTCCCCCAAATAAATAAGAGTCATATCCTTGAGTGAGGATGAAAAAACACGCAAGCTGGACCGCACCCAATGTTGGTGGGGATACAGGAAGACGAGAATGCTCCCATGTTGTTTCCAATCTGCAAGTCTAGCTGAAGCTAAATATGCACATAGCATATGACTCCAGGATCCAATCGCTGGGCACGCTTCCCAGAAACAGTCCTCACACAGGCTCCCCGGGGCTGCGAGGGAGAGTGACGGTGACAGAACTTCTGGTGACCGTGGGATCTGCAGTCACGGGCGCGCATGTCAACTCGGGGAGAGATCAGCTAAACAGAGGGAATGAAGACGGCGAGACACGAAGCAGAGGTTGGAAGTCTACCTAGAAGCTGGAACATACCTGCAAACCCAATGTTGACTGAAACAATGCAGGGCTTTTTATGGTCTATGTCATGGCAGGTTTATCACGTGTGTAACTAACGATGAACACATACTCAAGCAGGAAGAAATATTTAATAAGGCCACGGGCACACCTTCATTCCAGCACATTCATGTTCTCTCCTGGGGGAAGGGCAGTGGTGTGGGGAGCAGGGGCAAAGAGGAACCTCAACACTTATTTGCAGGAGGAGGAGAGTCCTGCTTGGACTTCTGAGGGTAAGAAGCTACGAACTGAGGATTATGCATCCAACTCGACGTCTGAGGGCCAATTGATTCTGAAAACACCGTGAGTTCTTGTGAAGATCAACTGAGATGCAACGTTCCCGGCAACGTAGGACGTGCTCAACACCTATTTGCTTCCTCGATGACTTCGAGAAAACAGAGGAGGAATGGAATTTCCCCCCTCTCCTTCTCTAGTAACTTAACGAGGAAAATAAGTAAGAGTCTCACAAAAATGAGGTCCTAAGAAAGTGGTTCTCAACCTTCCTAAGGCCTCGACCCTTGCATACAGTTCCTCACGGGGTGGTGACCCCCGACCATGAAATTTTGCTACTGTTATGCATCGTGACGTAAATATCTGCATTTTCCGATGGTCTTAGGCGACCCCTGTGAAAGGGTCGTTCAACCCCCAAAGGGGTTGCGACCCACAGGTTGAGAACCACTGTCCTAAGAGAAGCGCTCAGATATGGGTAGAGGAGGCTGATTCTCACTCCTGTTTGCGGATCAAAATCACTCAAAGGACAAAGGCCACAGACCACCCACTCCCAGCTCGCCCCCAGAACAGCGTGGATCTGATTGTCGCCTTTGGGGCGGGGAGGCTACAGGACCCGGCCGGGTCTGCGGAGAAGCAGAATCTGAGAAGCATCGCCTTGCGCCCGAGGGACTGTCCCCTCTCCTCTCAGCGGCTCGCCATCCCCGCAGCTCTGCCTTGAAAACCTTTGGCAGCTTTTGCTAAATAAAGCGGCGCTGAACTGCTCACACATGAAATACATTCCAAAATATATGGCTAGTGTGTGCAGTATGCGGCTCCATCTGCTCCTCCCGGATACGTGAGTTTTAGAAATTCATGTGTAGATAGGTCTGTCTATAAATGGCTACCTCCAACAACATGGAATAGAGCCGCTTTAGGGGGTACGGGGAAGTATTTTTTCCCTTTGCTTTATGTGTAGCAGGACAGCGAATCTGTAACAGCAAACAAATACGCATTCATTCATTCGTTCATTCATTCATTCATTCATGGGTTAGCCGGTCAACAGCTGGGCTGAAATAAAATACTGAGGATGCAGCTGACTCAAAGGATGGCTCCGATACTTCACAGTAATTTACATCTATGATAAAAACAACATGCGCCAGCTTAGGGAGTTTCCCTGGCACAGCCCATACACAAGCACGTGTAGGTGCACCTAGCGCTGGCAGATCCCGGGAGAACCTCACCACGTGCTCGTGGGATCTAGCATTTGGCGAAAACTGATGAGTACAACCATTCATTCCCCTGTGCTATTTCCCACAGTGTTTATTTTATTTTATTTTTTAAAAATATACTTTATTGATTTTTTACAGAGAGGAAGGGAGAGGGATAGAGAGTTAGAAACATCAATGAGAGAGAGACATCCATCAGCTGCCTCTTGCACGCCCCCCACTGGAGATGTGCCCGCAACCAAGGTACATGCCCTTGACTGGAATTGAACTTGGGACCTTTCAGTCCGCAGGCCGACACTCTATCCACTGAGCCACACCGGTCTCAACAGGATGACCATGTAGAACGCTGACCTGTGGGCACCGGGGCCTCTCTGGGATGTGCCAGGAGCTCCCCACCTGCTTGGCCATCAGCAGGGATCAGAGCAGGAGGCTCGGCTCTTCCCTTCGCATTCCAGCCCGGACATGCGTCTGACGGCATCTCCGCCAAGGCCAGCCTCGCCTTCGAGCTGGCCCGCAGGACCCAGACCCACTGCTTCCGCCCTGAGCAACGCGCCCCTCGACCGAGCCCTTCCTGAGCCAGCACGGAGGGCCGGGACCTCTTCAGTACCCGCGGGACACCGGTGTCAGCGCGCCGCCGTGAAGATGAATGACAGCGGAGATGACATGTGTCACTCCCTATTTCCGAGCGAGACTCGGATGGACGGGGATGCTGGAACGACGCCCAGGCCGGGCGTCTGTCACCTGGCGCTGCCCCCGGAGAGACAGTGTCCTCACGCAGCTCTGCAGAGGGCATGTCCTCCCTTCGGCGGGTCTGGGGGCATCGACCAGGACAGCGGCAGCCTGCAAGCCGCCTGTCCTTTAAAATTTAATCACAACCCGGTGCTCGGCTTACATCCTAAGCCATCATCTCTCCCCCACTCATTTACATCTTTACATAACGACATGCATATATATAGATATATATAGATATATATATATGCGCACATCTTTTAATGAATATCAATAGATCACTGTGGTTTTATGCACGAAAGGCTGTTTAAAAAAATCTGGCGGAGAATATATCCGCATCACACCGCTCTCCAGCGTGGTAATTTAAGAGCACCACTCGCCATGCGGTGTCTGAGGGTTCCCTTTTCTGCTGGTAGCCAGGCCATCTTGCCTCTCCTGAGCTGTCATGGCATTGGGGGAGCATTTCTTGAGTCCCCCAGGGCTCTCTCTCTCTCTTCTCTGAACACCGAACCTCTTCGGACAGGTCTCTAGGGGTGCTTTCCACGCCTCGGTCCCTGTGAAGCAGTGTGGCCTCGGGGTCCAGAGCTGGCCACCCACCGGACCCCTCCTTCCCGCTTCAGTCAGAACTGAGCTCTGCTGCCTACCAGCTGTGTGGCCTTATCAGGTTACTTGACTTCTCTGGGCCTCAGTTGTGTCCCTACGCCAGTCTTAGTACAATCATCGCTGCTGCTATTACAGTGGCACCTCGAGATACGAGTGCCCTAACATACGAGATTTTTGGGATACGAGCCGTCGAGCGAGCGATTTTTGCTTTGAAATACGAGCAGCAGTTGAGATAGGAGTCATGGCGCGGATCAGCCGGCTGCACACGACCCATCAGTTTACCGCGACTCGACTCGAGCGTCTCATCGTTTCCCACGCCTCAAGGTTATGGAACGAATTAAACTCGTATCTCGAGGTACCACTGTATTTATTACTAGTACTACTCCTACTGCTGCCACCACCCCCCCCCCCGGCCTGTGACCTCCCGTCAGCTGGGTGAAGGCCACCTCTGTCTTGGCTCCAGAGCCGAGGAACACTGCTTGCCCTCTGCAGGCGTTCAATAGCTCTCAGCTCAGCTCCCGGGGAACCGTTATCTTCACTACAGAAGTCACCCAAGCGTTCTTCCACGGAGAAACGGTCCGGGTAGGACTCTTAGTCTGTTTGAACTGCTCTAACAAATTACTGCGGTGCCTCGAGATACGAGCGCCCTAACATACGAGATTTTTGAGATACGAGCCGTCCAGCGAGTGAGCGATTTTTGCTTTGAAATACAAGCAACAGTTGAGATAGGAGTCATCGCGCGGATCGGCCGGCTGCACACGACCCACCAGTTTACCGCTACTCAAGCGTCTCATAGTTTCCC
>PVJN01034800.1:0-22522 GCA_004026805.1 Lasiurus borealis | reverse complement strand
TACCTGAGTCTTACAGTTTGTTCCTGTTCCTCCCTGAATTCCCCCTCCAACTTCTTCTCACCAACAGAACTATCATCTGTGACCTTTCTAACCCCCAGAGCAGCACAAGGAACACAGACCTCTGCTCTGCATTAGGTGTTAGGGACGTCATTAATGCTTACTGGAAAAGTACACCCCAGAGAGCCATGTTTTGGCTTTGGCAGGTAAAAAGTCTTTTAGATCTTGGAATGCTGGAAACCTTAAACCTTTTGGTTTTTTAGCTAAAGTGATTGGCAACAGAATGTGACATCTGAGGTTTTGTGGCCAGCAATAGCCATAATTAACCACATGAGCTCACATTTTCCCACTGGAGGTTCAGTGGTCTTGAGGTGATGAAAGTGACTTCCCTACCAGGAGGTGGTTTTCCTTTTGAGGGTATTGGAATACCCTTGGGCCCTGTAATGCCTCACCCGTGGTCCTTTTAAAATGTTTTTAATATAAAGCTTTAATATTGGAAATCCAACACCTTGGTGTTTAACAGTGAGGCTGTGACTGAGCACTATGGCCTAGAAGAGGAAACAACCTGGGGTTTTTAATAGGTGGAACGGGGAGTCTCGTGGTGGAAATGATGGTGAGTGTGAATAACCAGAATCGAAGCTAATTTCCAATATTATCCAGTTTCTAGGTTTTACTATTTTTTGTTTGTTTTGTTTTTAATTTGCATATGTAGGCTTCATGGAGATACCTTTTTATCATTAAATTTAAGCAAACTTGTTTCTATCATTGAAAAGAAGTGATGTTAGAAGACCAATTTTTGTTTTTTTAATAGCTATGTGGATGTACTCTCAAAATATGCAAATATAATTTTTTAGTATTACCCCTTCAGTAATATGAAAAAAAAGATGCTTGAGTGTTGAGCATTGGAGAGATTTCTTAAAAAAACATTTGTAGTTTGCATTTGACCTATTTGCGAGGCTAATTAAAAGGCCTTCTGTTGCTTCTGTCAGGTCATATAGGAAAGAACAAGTTTAGTCTGAAGCACATACAGGAAAGTTCAGATTTAGGGTAGTATGATCCTTCATTACTGTAAGCCCTCTTTATTTTCTCTTCCTTCCAAAGAAGACTCTTAAAGACCAAGTCCTTGAGTATTTTAAATTTGATAAGCCTCTTTACAGATTCAGCGACCTCTGATGCAGCTCACCATTCCAGCATGACTCCACAGATAGATATTTTGGGGGCCTGGCTATAGGCACAATTCTCCCTCTTATTCTATCACTCAAGGTTTTTATCTGTATGGCTTTGACTATGTGACTTATATCACCTAGATCTCTTTTTTTTTTCATCTCTAAATGGATAGCATTAGACTATTTAAGGTTTCTCCTAACTCTGATGTTACATGATGATTAAATGTAAAGTGATGACTTTACAGTGTATAATAATGTTAGTCTCAAAGGTAGTGTGATGTATAAATTTCAATAAAAGCAGAGTGTTGTGGTATTCAAGATACTTGGGTGGGACTGGGGCAAGAGGACAAGGTCTTTAAAAATAATTAGGATTAAAAAATTAGTATTCTAGTCAGTGAGGGCATGACTCAGTACTCTGAATTGAAATGAATGGTGTTTATGCTGTTTGATTTTTTTTTTATCAGTTTGATTTGAGAGAACGTCAAACATTGGTTGAGAAGTTCATTCTCTTGTTTGGTACTATACAAGTCACTGAGGACTCACAGACTTTTTATATGTTCTTTGCCATTACTAGAAAAGAGCAAAGAAACTCAGGTGGTACATGTGTGTCATATGCTTCGTATGTTCTAGGCTTCCAAGTTAAAAGATTTATCTGTTCCACAGTTAAGTTCTGGGACAGTATGCTAGAATGCATAGAGGACAGAGACAGTGTCAGGTCACCTATATACTAACTGTATTGTTTGGACACGTTTCTTAACTTCTTTGAACCTTAGTTTCTTAATCTATAAAATGAATGACATAGCATATAAAAAGTGCCCAGTTTAGTCATTATGGATGAATGAAGAACTGTCATAAATAAAGTAGTATGGTCAATTCTGGTAGAAGAAAAGTATATAATAAAAGTTACCTATTTTTATAATATGATTCAAGGAAAACCAAGGGTCAGCTATGGTAGTCAAGGATAGAGAATTCACTGAGGACTAAAGGCTATAATGGCATTCCTACAAGAAGTAATGCTTAGAAAACTAAGTATAAATATAAAAGAAGAATGTGAAAAATATTACTAATAATTGAAGTTAAATGTACCCTTAGAAATCAGGGAATACTCAAGCCAAGGCCATCTCAAATATTACAGCCTTTCTTTCTTTGGTTGGAGGTATTCCAGATGATGTGTTTGTGTGTGAAATTTGTAAAGTATTTTGGGAATACCATATACCAAGCAGTTACTTTTTTCTTCCTCCTGAGTCAAGTTTAAACTTTTTGTTGTATTAACTCTGCTTTGAGTGCCTAAATGATTATCACTAGGTAGGCAGTAGCAGAAATCTGGGTGGTGAGTTAAAAATATAATTCTGTGACTTCTTAAAAGACTGGAGGGTGCATGTTTGACTAGAGGATGTGTGCATTTTTTTCAACAGTTGCTTTGATCTAGATTGCATGAACAGGATATATTAATAGTGTGGCTTTTTAGTTTTTTGCTTTTACTATTTAAAACATTTTCTCCCTTATTGTATTTCAAACTTCACAAACTTATTTAAGCAACACTATCTTTATGAATATTGAGAACATACCCTATAAAAGATTATGCTATTTCACTTCATATTAGAATTAATAATGCTTTATAGTAATATAGCAGCACAACTATATTACTTATAAGTTGTTAATGAATAAAATGTACAGTGCTTATATAGTGTGTTATGTTTAAACCTCTGAAACTAACTTTCACTTTGTAGAATAGACTCAACTATTATTTCTACCTTTAAAAATGCTGAGAAAATAATGGATATTTGAATATATTAAGAATTAAGAATTCTTTCTTTAGATATATATCAAATGTTAATCTCACCACATTAATTATTGGAAAATAGTTTTAAATATAGTAAAGTAAATTTCAAGTCTCATTAATGTGTTTAGATTTGTCTAAAATTCATATAATTGAATTTAGTTTATAATATAAATGTATAATTGCTTAAGATTGTAAATGTAAATTATGTAATTTAGATAAGATTAATATTTTACTTACCAGTTATTTCTTAATAAAATCTTCTTTGAAATTGATTTATTATGATCTCATAGCTACATTTAGAAGGTAAATAATTGTTTTCTTCTGCTTTTAATTTACAGCAAAAGATGATGGAAGCATTGCTGTTGCCCTTGGTTACACTGCACATTTGGTCTCCATGATTTCATTTTTCCTGCAAGTGCCCCTCAGATATCCTATAATTCATAAGGGATCTAGATCAACAATCAAAGATAATATCAATGACAAGCTGACAGAAAAGGAGAGAGAGTAAGTATTGTTTTAAAATATACTTTTAATATCAAACCACTATAATATGGCATATATAAAAACATAAAATGTGACTTAGATTGTGGTAATTTATATATATATACTTTGTAAAGCTCTGTTTCTTTTAAATAGAATATAGTCATTCATTTAGATTATAATGAAACTACTCTTGCACTTGTTAAAGTTAATAATGATAGCAAAATTGACTCATTTAAGTTTAATTTGCTTTTGTGAGGACAAGTATAATAATTCTGCAAATATTCATGTAGTACTTCTTTCCTGTTAGTCAACAAATGAAAAAGGTAAAAGATTTATCAGAAAGACAACCAGAAAAAGAATTAGAAATTTAACAACAGGTTGTACATATCTGAAAAATGGATTAGTAAACTGGAGGATATGTCAGTAGAAAATATCCTTACCAAAGTATACACAAACACACCAAAATAAATAAATAAATAAATAATAAAAAGATGGATTGTATAGACACATACTAGACATGAATAGGACACAACCAAAAGAGTTTATATACTTATAATTGGAGTCACAGAGAAGGAAACAAGAGCACACAAGATAAATGCAATATTTTAAGAATTAATGACATCATTTTTCAAATTGATGAGGCATCAAGCTAAAAATTCAAGAAGAATTAAATACAGCATAAAGTAGATATAGAGCCAAAGTACTTAGGGAAATTATTGTGAAACAGCTGTAAACCAAAGACAAAGTGAGAATGTTAAAAGTACTTAGGACTAAGACTAAGTGTCAAAAGAGCAATAATAAGACTGAAAGCTGATTTTTCCATAGAACTATTGAGAGCCAGAAGTTGATGCAATGACATTTTAAAAGTACTATAAAACAATATTGCCATCTTAGAATTCTATATTCAGTGAATATATCCTTCAAAAGTAAAGGCAAAAATAAAAACATTTCAGAATGTCACAACTAAGAAAATATAGACCTATACTAAGGGGAAATACCTAAAACAGAATAAAAATAATCTCACACAGAAATTTGGAAATGGAAGAAGGAACAAAGAATAAATATGAATATTTCTACATTAATTTTGACTAAAAATAAAAGGGGAATATCTCATTAAGTCTAATATACATAAAGTATATTTAGAATTATAATGCATGAGTAACACAAAAGTTGGGAAGTAGAAATGAAGTTAAAGTGCTCTAAGATCCTACTATTATCTGGATTTTGGTAAAATCATAACTTATATTAGGCTCTAATAAATCAAGGATACATGTTATAATCTCATAACCATTAAAAGTTATTTTGGCCAAGACCAGTTTGGCTCAGTAGATAGAGAGTTGGCTTGCGGACTGAAAGGTCCCAGGTTCGATTCCAGTTGGGGGCATGTACCTTGCTTGCGGGCAAATCTCCACAGTGGGGCGTGCAGGAGGCAGCTGATCGATGTCTCTCTCTCATCGATGTTTCTGACTTTCTATCTCTCTCCCTTCCTCTCTGTAAAAAATCAATAAAAATATATATATTAAAAAAAAGTTATTTTGTATAAACAAAAAATTAACAGAGGAGATAAATGGGGAAAAAATCAAATACTTGATTAATCAAATGAAGGCAAGAAAAGAAAGGAAAATCAACATTAATTTCAAACCTAAACAAATAGTAAATCTGTAGATATGAACCCAAATTTATCCCGTAATTACATTAAATGTAAATGTTAATAAATATTGTCAAGCTGAATAAACATATGGAAAAATCCTCAATGTCACTAATCATTAAAAAGATGCAAAATAAAACCACAATGAGAAATGGATACCATTAATAAATCAACAAATAAGTGCTGGTGAGGATGTGGAGAAAAGGGAATCCTAGTATTCAGACAGTGAAATTTAAAAAGTGAAATTTAAGGCAATTAAGTGGGACATTTTATGATAATACAGTCAATCCCAAATACATATATAGTTTTATAAATGAATACTTTTTTTGAAAAAATTTAGGAAAAAGGAAAATATTGGATGATAATGTTTGTCTTTCTTTAGCTAAATTTCACTTTAGAAACCCTCTTTTTATTGTAACCCAGTTTTAATTAATAAAAAATATCATTGCAGCTATTAAATTCTTTGGTTATAATGTATGTTTGTGAGATAATGAACCATTTTTTCCCTACTGTGTAAATGACACTATGGGGACTAATAAGCACTTTTATAGGTTGTAAAACTCTTTTAGGTCACTGGGATACCTCTTAGGAAATTAGCAAATTAAGTAAAATATATATATTTTGAAGCTATAACTTCAAATATATAGATAAAAAAATTAACAGAACTATAAGGAAATGTACAGTCATAGCTGAGAGGACTTTAAATTTCCTTTCATTAACTATTAGAATAATAGACATATACAAAAAAAATCAGAATCTAAATGACCTGAACATAACAATTAGTAAACTTGATATAAGTTATATATAAAAAAAATATTGCACCAAAGATTATAGGATATACATTTCTATCAGATACACATGGGACATTTACCAAAATTGATTATGATGGGCCTCAACAAATTTCATAAGATTAAAATATCACAATATGTTTACTGACCACAGTGGAATTTACTAGAAATCTATAATCCCTAAATGTGTGGATATTAAATAGTATACTTCTCTGTAACCTATAGACTAAAGAAGAAATTATAAAGGAAGTTTGAAATTATTTAAAACTCAATAATAGAGTATAGCATATGAAACTTTGTAAGGTGCAGCTAAATCTTTGCTCAGAGGGAAATTTATATCCTCAATTGCATGTATTAGAAAAAAAGAAAGATGTAAAAATTAATCATCTAAGTCTCCTGAAACATCTAGAGAAAGGTTAGTTAAGTCCTAGGAAAGTAGAATGAAAGGAATAATAAGATAAAAGCAGAAATTAAATGGACAACTGTACCTTGGAAAAAATAATACAGGCAAGAGTTCTAGTCTGATAAGTCCTCAGGGAGGATTATTGAGAAAGAGAAGAGACAGGCAAAAGAACTAATACAAGTGGGAAAAAAAAAAAGGTGTCATTACATATATACAGACATTAAAAGATAAGATCTTATAAACAATTTTATGCTAATAAGTTTGAAATTTAAATGAAATGGATACATTTCTAGAAAAACAGAACTTTCCAAAACTGATACATGAGTGATTGGAGTTTAGAAAGCATTACACTTGGCTAAAGGGAATATTCTAGGTAAGTTATTCTCAACCCTGGCTGCTATACACTAGTGTCATCTGGGAAGTTTTGAAAATGAACTCCTAACCTCCAGATTCTTGGCCTCCCCCCGTAGAAATTCTGATTTGTTTGATGGAGCCCAGACATGAGGTGTTTATTTTTTAAAAGTTCCTGGAAGTGATTCTGATGAGTAGTTAGGGTTGAGATTTCCTGTTGTAGATTGAGAGATTGTTGTGTCCATGGGCATGAAGAAATGAATGCCCTCTACTATATTTAGGAAACTGCAAGAGCAAAGTCAGGAAAGATAGGCACCAGTGGAATAATTTAATGCTATATCTGGTAGGACAATGACTCTCGGATTGTAAGTGGTGAGCAGGGAGTACATGTATAGCATAAGCCAGTGCCTTTCAATGATATCAATTGATTAGTTTATAACCCAAGTGTTCTTTTAAATTTTAAAAACATTTAAAGAGAGTCTGAAATGTATATGTTTGACAGAGGGGACATGGGTATAATTTCTTTTCTTGTTTTAAAAAATTGAGGTGTAATTCACATAAGATTAACTTTTTAGTGTGTAATTCAGTGGCATTTAATATATTCACAATGTTATGCAACCACAAACTCTAGTTCCAAAATATTTCATCACCTCAAAAGAAAACCCCATTAAAATGTCACTTGTATTTCCCCAACCTGCACCCCATTTCCTCAGCCTCAGGCACCTATCATCTGCTTTCTGTCTGTATGGATTTACCAGTTATGGATATTTCATATAAATAAAATCATACAATATGTGACCTTTCTGTTAAGGTTTTTTTTTTCACTTAGTCCAGTGGTCGGCAAACTCGTTAGTCAACAGAGCCAAATATCAACAGTACAATGATTGAAATTTCTTTTGAGAGCCAAAATTTTTAAACTTAAACTTCTTCTAATGCCACTTCTTCAAAATAGACTAGCCCAGGCCATGGTATTTTGTGGAAGAGCCACACTCAAGGGGCCAAAGAGCCGCATGTGGCTCACGAGCCGCAGTTTGCTGACCATGAACTTAGTCTAATGTTTTCAAGGTATATTCACATTGTAGCATCATTAGTACTTTATTCATTATTATAACTGAATAATACTCCATTGAATGTATATACCACATTTTGTTTAACCATTCATCTGTTGATAGACATTTGGGTTATTTTTACCTTTTCAATAGTGCTGCTATGAACACTCATGTAGAAGTATTTGTTTGAGTATCTATTTTCAATTGTTTTGCATGTATACCTTAGAGTGGAGTAGCTGGGTCATAGTAATTCTTGTTTAACTTTTTGAGGAACCACAAAACTTTTCCACAGCAGGTATTTCAGTTTATGTTCCCTGGTATGAAGTGGTATAGCATTATGGTTTTGATTTGTCTTTCCTTAATGGTTAATGATGTTGAGCACTTTTTCATGGGCTTGCTGGCCATTTATATATGTCTTTGGAGAAATTACGATCCAAGCCCATTGCCCAGTTTTAAATTGGGTTGTTCATCTTTTTTTGTTGTTGAATTGAAAGCCTTCTTTATGAATTCTGTGTACTAAATCTTTATCAGACATATCATTTGAAAGTATTTTTTCCTGTCCTCAGAGTTGTTACATTTTAAGTGCAATATTATCTGCTGCCTTGATTATCTGGTGAAACCAAGAGGGCTTTGAGTAGCCCGATCCGCTCTGCTCCTGTGGACAAGTTTCTCTATTCAAACAACCTTCTTTATCCACCAATAAGCAGGTGTAGCTCCTGCTGATTCCTGAGTAGTGAATTTCAGTTCTTTGCCAGCTAGAAATTATGGAAACAAACCAATCACATCCTCTTTCCCCTAGGAACCAGTCATCGCTACATCTTTTTGATATTACAAAACTTGCCTCTCACACTTTCTGATTGTTCAGTAATGTTGATCTTAAACGAATAGACAGTCAGATACCTCTCCAGCAAAATGGGTTTATTCATGTACAGCAAAGAACTGCAATTTAGAACATGTGGTCTAATGTTGAATTATGTGCAAGTCCAGAGAAACAAAGGAGAGAAACCATCATTAATGCGGGAGGCGGGAGGTGTTATAAATGAGGAATCCATTGGAGGAAACTGAAAGTTGGAAGTATAGTGACTTTTGTCTGAGTTATGGCAATCTCCCATTGATTGAGCTGTTATTGGACAAGGAGAAATCTTTTCTTCCTGCTGCTGAGGTAGTAATGTATTATCACTTGCTGTTGGAGATGCAAGATACCTCTCTTCCTATTGGAGTCAGCAGTGTGCGTTACATGAGACATGCATGAGAGTTCTCTCTTCTAGCCTTCTGACTCCATTTTAAATGAAGTTTCTGTTTATTAATTTCACACTCTGTTCCCAGTTGTAGCTATGTGACCCTATATGGCATAAGATGTCCTTCTTCCCTGGGCTATGAGTATATGTGACTACTAATGTGTTCTCACTTTCATCTATCCAGTGTCAGATGTCTACTGTCAGATGTTCAACCATTCCCATAACCCTAAGGCAGTAATCCCTCCTTTATCAATGGAGTAAATACAAAGCAATTAAAACAGGTGGTTTCACTACTTCAGAATGTCCATTGATGCACTACAATTTAAAATTTTGATTAGATGTATTTTGTCTATCTTTTTTGTTTGATAATGCTTTTCGTTTTATATCTAAAATCCATTGTCAAATCTAGCATCATGAAGAGTTTTCTTGTAATAGTTTAATCATTTTATATTTTAGTCTTTGACCCATTTTAAATTACTATTTGTATATTGTTTTGTATGTGGATTTCCAGTTGTTTCTGCACCATTTGTTGAAGAGACTATTTTCCCCTATTGAATATCCTTGACATATTTGTTAAAAATCAATTAGCCATAGTGTTTTTTTCTGGACTCTAAATTGTAGTCCATTGGTCTATATGTCTGTTCTTACACCACTACCACAATATGTTTTGAAATTGAGAAGTGTGAATCCTTCAACTTTGTTTTTCCTTTTCAACATTATTCTGGCTATTTGGGGCTCTCGTAATTCCATATGAATTTTAGAATCATTTTTTCCTATTTTGCAAAGAAAAAAAGGGTCTTTCAATGCCATTGGATTTAGTTTACTAGTATTTCATTGAGGATTTTTGCATCTATATTTATGAGGAAAATTGGTCTATAGTTTTCTTACCATGTCTCTGTCTGGTTTTTTGTATCAGGGTAATAATAGTGGCCTCGTGAAATGAGATTCAGTTTTTTTTATTTATTATAGGTCTGTTCCCAGGCTTTAGGTAGTCTGTTGTATATCTCAGCCTTAATCATTTGCACAGCAAGGCTCTGGGTTGTTTGTTATATATCATTGAGTCAATTTAGATCATTTGTGTAAATATGTATTTCTTCTAGGTTATCTGATTTGTTAATGTACACTTGTACGTAATATTTTTGTTATAATTCCTTTCAGTACTATAAGGTCTTTAAGAATGTCTTCATTTTAATTTCTGATTTTAGTTATTTATGCTTCCCTTTTGTAATCTAGCCAAAAGTTTGTTAATTAGGTTTACCTTTTCAAAGAATTTACTTTTGGTTTTGTTGATCCTCTCTATTGTTTTTCTGTTCTCTGTCTTGTTTATCTCTACTCTAATCTTTATTGTTTCCTTTATTCTTCTAGCTTTGGGTTTTGTTTTCTGTTCCTTTGGATGTAAGGTGAGGTTATTGATAAGATATGTTTGTTATGTCAGTGTTTATACCTATAAGTTTTTACATCTCATGAATTTTGTTATGTTGTGTTTTTATTTTCATTTGCCTCTAACTATTTTCTAATGTCCCTTGCAATTTTTTCTTTGATCTATTGATTGCTTAAACAATTTTCACACATTGTGAATTTTCTAGTTTTTGTTTCATTATTGATTTATAGTTTAATTCCATTGGGATAGAAAAGATAGTTTGTATAATTTCAATATTTTTAAATTTATTAATACTTGTTTGTGGTCTAAGTTGTTTTGTAGTCTATCTTAGAGAATGTTCCACAGAATGTGTATTCTGTTGTTATTAGGTTCAGTGTTGATATGTGTATGTTAAGCTAGGTGGTTTATAAGTGTTGTCAAGTCCTCTATATCCTTATTAATCTTCTGTTTAGATACATTATTGAAAGTGGGATATTAAATTCTCCAACTATTATTATAGAACCATTTCTCTCTTCATTTGTCAATGTTAGCTTCAATAACAACAACATAAAGGTAGGAGGACAGGTGTAGAGAAGCAGGTTTTATATGCTATTGAAACTATGTAGGTATCAATTCAAATTAGATTATTATAAATATACATTTTGGCATCTATTGCTTGGTGCATGTGTTTTTATTTCTTATTGATGAACTAGAGGCCCAGTGCATGAAATTCATGCATGGGAGGGGCGTGTCCATCAGCCCATCTGAACCCTCTCCAATCTGGGACCCCTCAGGGGATATCTGACTATTGGTCTAGGCCTGATCCCTGCGAAATTGGGCCTAAACTGGCAGTCAGACATCCCTCTCACAATCCAGGACCACTGGCTCCTAACCACTTACCTGCCTGCCTGGCTTATGCCCCATCTGCCCTTCCCTGCTGGCCTGGTCACCCCTAACTACTCTCCCCTGCGGGCCTGGTCACCACCAACCCCATCCCCTGCTGGCCTGGTTGCCCCCAACTGCCCTTGCCTGCTGGCCTGGTCACCCCCAACTGCCCTCCCTTGCTCTCCAGTTTGCCCCAAATTGCCCTCCCCTGCTGGCCTAATTGCCCCAAACTGCCCTTCCCTCCAAGCCAGTTTGCCCCCAACTGCTCTCCCCTGCCAACCTGGTCACCCCCAACTGCTCTCCCCTGCCAACCTAATCACCCCTAACTGCCTCTGCCTCGGCCCCCACCACTATGGCTTTGTCCGGAAGGAAGTAAGACATCTGGAAGATAGCTGGTCGACCCAGTCTAATTAGCATATTACCCTTTTATTAGTATAGATAGATTATATAGGATAGGATTACTTAAATGGGGGGAAGGAGCCTTTTTCAGCAGGAGGAGGTGCTCTTGGCAGACAAAAATACATAATCCCTATATCTGGGTGATAGCCAGCCATATATACTATACTGCCAAATTGATTATTAAAAAATTGAACTGCTTTCTTACACCTTACACCAAACAGCTGTTGCACTTAAAACCTTACCTCAGCCCCTACCTTAGGTTCTGCTTTCACAGTTCATCCATATTAAGTTCTGATTGGTCAGTTTCTATGCCAGTCAATGTCAAAAGCTTTGCCTCCTAGGCAGCCATTGGCTCCTCGCAATTCACCCAGATTTGGTTCTGATTGGTCAGTTTCTATGCCAGTCAGCATCAAAATCTCCACCTCCTAGGTAGCCATTGACTACTCTGGGAAATCCAGAATGGCCCACCTTCATGTCAGTGCCAGCCCTTCAGTCCCTCCTGCAGTCTGCTACTGGGTGTGTCTCTGTCTACTCTGAGAAGCAGCACCTGAGGTCTGTGCTGGTGGCAATTTTGAATTCTCATCCCTGACCTAACCTTACAGTGCAAGCTCTGTGAAGGCAAGCATTTGTCTTGTTCATTCTTTCTTCACTCATAGACTTTACCTGTGTCTATGCATCTATGCTAGCACCACATGGTGACCAGTCAAATGGTTGTTTCAGTCATCATGATCACTGCCTTTTTATATATATAGATTTTTGATAGAGTATAGCCATCACAGCTTTCTTTTGGTTACTATTTACATGAAATATGTTTTCCATCTTTTTACTTTGAACCTATTTTTGTTTTGGGATTTAAAATGAGTCTCTTCTAGGGAGTATGTGGTTGGATCATGCCAATCTCTCTGCCTTTTTATTGGAGAATTTAATCTGTTTATAATTAGTGGTATGGGAGGACCTCTGACATTTTTGTATTTTTTTTCCATATTTCTTATAACTTTTTGTCTAAGATAATGTTTTCTGCTCTGTTCCCTCATTTCCTTCATCATCGTCTCTTTTTATTTTCTTAATTGATTTTTTAACGTACCATTTTGATTACCTTCTCATCCTTTTCAGTATATTTTAAAAATATTTTCTTATTGGTTACTCTGGAAATTATAATTTACATCCTATTATAATAATCTAATTTGAATTGGTACCTACTTAGCTTCAATAGCATATAAAAACTGCTCCTCTCCACCAGTCCTCTCATTTTTTATGTTGTTATTGTGACAAGTTACATCTTTTACATTATGTGCCCATAATACTGCCTTTTTTATTTATCTGTGTACTTACCTTTATTAGAGTTCTTTATTCTTTATACAGCTTTGAGTAACTGTCTCGTTTCCTTCCATTTCAACCTTAATGCCTGAGACTTCACTTATTGCTTGCAGGTAGACTAGCCATCAGCAGAGGTGAAAGCCTCAGGTCTTCTCAGACCTTTTCTGAGCATGCATCCTGTTCTGGGCATATGAGGAACTTCTGTGTTCCCAAGGGTATATGGGCACTTTGGAATGCCCTAATTTCCCAAAGAAACTTTCCCTACTTTTTCCTCCCAGGCTTTAGGTAGTCTGTTGTATGTCTCAGCCTTAATCTTTTACATGGCAAAGCTCTGGGTCGTTTGTCCTACATCTTCAACACAGTACCCTGCCTTTCACCTTTGAGTGAGTTCTGACTAGGCAAAACAAAGGCAGACACCTTGCATTAGTCCTTTAGGTAGCCCCTAGACACGTTAGAACAGACCTACACAATTTTTTCTTTTAGAATAAAGAAGAACCAGTGATCAGGGCCCCACACTGGAATGTAGGTTGCTGTCTTTGAGACTACTGCTGAGCTGAAGAGGGAATTGGAGGCAGGGTAGGTTAAAATGCTCCAAAACTTTCCTCCTGATTTTGAGTTTCCTTTTCCTTGGTTCAACTTCACCTGATTGTTATCATGAACTTTTGACTATTTTCCAGATTTTGTCAAAGTTGATTCTGATAGTTTTTGCTTATTATTATTTTTTAATGTATCCTTGGAAGCACAAGTCCTCAGATCTACCTACTCCATCATTTTCACTGACCTCATTCTGTTTTATGATGAAAAACATTACTTATGAGAGATAAAGGAAACCCTAGATGATTTTAAATAAGAGAACACCATGACCAGATATAACTTTGACAAAGACTGTCTTGTAGTTTTGTGGAGAATGATCACCTCTCCCAACCTTCCCTAGGTTCCATATTAATAAAAACTGTCCAGATTTTTGTCAAATTTGTGCACGATGACTTAAAATATTAGTTATGTAGGAAAATCACTTTGGGAGTTTGAAGGCAGGGTGTCCTCAGAATGATAAATATTAGCATTCTTTCTTCTGCACTCTTTAATTTGTGAGGGAATAGCTTCACACGTGCACAACTCCAAGTGGTGTGCCCCAGTGTGAGTAGTAGTGATAATTTGTTTATTGATTGATTGATTTCCCTAAGCAATCTGGGAGGGCAGCTAGGTTTAGGTGATTATGTTACCCGCTTTTTTGGCAGCCAGTAGAACCACAGGAATTGCATTTTTGTGAAATAACTTTATATCCCCACTTCTACTGAAACACATATTGTATTTTATTGATTCTACTATACATATTTTTGACATTTTAATATTGGTAAAAATGAAATGCACCTTACAATTAGAGGCATGCCATATTATGATAGATAGCATTTATCTGTCTTAAATTTTATGAACTATCAAATTCTTTGGCTGGTTTTATGCACTTTAACAAAGCACTTGAAAGCCTTTTTGGAACAACATAGATGCATAAATATATACAAATACCTTTATTGATTATGCTTGTTGATTGAATTAACCTCTTAGTTATTCTTAGCCTGTAACACTGAAAGAGCAGATTAGACAAGGTTTTCTTTTCTCCTGTCGATTTGATGTAAACCACCCCAGGGTATTAGGTGGAATCAGGACTTCATGGGAGATAGGAAATATGAATTGAATGACTCATTGGACAAATTATACTTAATGTAATAGACCTAGGAATCCTCAGCCTCTGCCTTCTCTGATTACCTGCCTCATTTGCCTATTGGCACGTGAAATATTATAGTTCAAAGCCCTATGTAGTCAGTTTTGCTGTAGTTTGGGGAACTTGTTCTTTCCTTTGTCTGGCCTGTTTGAAACACGGGTCTGGACTGCTGCCTCGCCTAAACCATTTCTTGTGCACCTGCACACTGTAAAGGGAAACTCTGAAATCTTTGCTGCATTTCATTTTAAGGCACAGACCACAAAACACGAAGGAATGTAACCAGAGTCCAGCTGCAATGTTCTTTTCCCCCTATTGCTTCTTTCACTGAGGACTGAAAAGAAGGTTTTTAAGTGATTTTTTTTTAATGAAATGTATTAGTCATTGCTCTTGTGCTGCTTAACTGTCTGCTAGATAATACATTCAGAATGGATCAGTGAGACGGTCTTTGAGCTAGCACATAGCTGGTCCGAGCATATGGCTTTTTCAAGCCCTTAAAAGAGGTCTGAAATTTTTTGTTTTAGTCTCAGAAGGAGAAATAGGGAGTGGTATAATTGGCAGGCACTTTTGTAAGTTCTTGGCCTGTTCAATACAAGGCTTTTACAAATCCCTAAAAGATGGTCAGCTATTTTTCTGTAGTGGAATTATTGGAACCTAGAGAAATGTCAATGCTGCTTGTCCCATTTTCTTATTTTTGTACTTATATTTATTCCTATGGACAATCTTGACTAAAACCCCAGGAATTGCCTTTTTTTACTTGATTGACTGATTTTTATAAGATACAGAAACTGTAGAGTACAAAAAAATAGTGATGTGTCCAAAATCAGATAATAGTGGGTCCAGATCATAGTCATTGCATGTGGATGTGATGCTAATGAGAGAAGGAATGGTGTGCTTTAATGATCTACCGCCTTTTTTGTGACTGGATACATAAGGCAGCCATGCACACTTATATATAAAGAGACTGGCCAGACAGCGAGGTCCCTAAGCCTGTGGTTTTGAGTACTTTTCTTGCAGCCACCTTTGCATGTCTGGATGTTTATTGAGCTTCCCCTTCAGCATAGCTAGATTGCATTTTGCCATGAATGAAGAGACAAAAGAATTTGCAGAGTGGCAGTGAGCAGACAGATTCCCTTTCTCTGTGTTCCTTCAGCCTACCCCCTCTGGCTGGCAACATTATCTTCTTGCAAAGTGAATGATACTTTTCCCCCCTAATGATGTCTTCTTGAAGCAATTAGAATACGTTATTTGTATGAGAAGTAAATTCTCTATAGGAATAGTGACGGGCACCTGGGATTTTGTTGGCATAGGCTTATATTGAAAACATAAGTGTTTTCAGACTGCTGTAATTCTGACTCCTCATTTATGTTATTACCTGCTTCAGGCATACTTAAACACCTGTTGACAGCATCTTATATTTAGAATTATAGATTCCTTTCTATAAAAGGTCTCAGCTTCTGTTTGTTAATCAAGCTGTGCACTCAGAAATGATTGCTGTTTTCACTAAATTAGCATCTGTTTGCTTTCATGGCAGCCAATGAAATCTGATGGCTTTGTTCCAGAAGTGGGAGATTTTTACGTGTGCTTAAGCTTAAGTTTTCAACTCTTCTACTGTTTATCCTGTAAATTTGAACATTTCTTATAACCTTTCATCTTCATTTTATTATAGGTTGTTATTCAGATGCAGGCATTTAGAGCACTCAGGAACCAAGACCTCAAACCTTTAAACTGAACAATGAATGTGATGACTTGAGGCAGTGGATAAACCAATGCTTTGGTTTTCTGTTTTTCCTTGCTATGCAACTTAAAAGTATAATCAAATAAATATTTTCTAGGCTGACCTGAAATGAATGAAATTATTAGGTCTTTTATACTTTCCATTTGATTACAGGAATGTGACCTAATTGAAAAATCTCTGTTCATATAAAAACTCCCAAAAGTCTGTAGTTTGATTCCTTTATAACTACCTAAGGTATACCATGGGACAGGCATAAAGATGAAAAAAAAATGCTCATGCAGAATTCTAGACTGTGTTTTGGAACAAGACAGAATATTACTAGGTCATAGGATTAATTTTGCATTTGACAAATGGAGAAGAAGCAGGTTGAAAGATGAAGTGAGGTCATATCACAAGTTATAAGCATTCCCTCTGACATGGCAACTGAGGAAAGCAAGCCCAGAAGATGGTGTGCTTATTGTAGTGTAGTACTTTTAAGCAAGCATTAAAGAGGTGGAAGTAATGTTTATCAAAATAAATCCGTGTCTGAAAAATACCCTTTTCCTTATTTAGGGACAGGTCCCTAGTGAAAAATGACATGATATGAATCCATATATGTTAAGCAGAGTCACTATGTTAAGTTCTCATTGAAAATGTTATTTAAATCCCATTTATCAATTGGTTCACTTTACTTTTTTTCTCTCTCTCTTAAGTACAATGCAAAATACTCCTCTTCCCTTCTTTCTTACCTCAGCTTGTTTATACTTGATGGAGTTTGTTTTATATTTTTAATTATTTAGGACTTCCGAGTTATGTTGGTACCACTGAGTGACTGTGGTAATATCCTCTCAGAATCTTGGTTCACCTGGTACTATTCCACTAGATTAACATGAGTATTAAATAAAGCACACTGTTTGGCATATAGAAGATGCTCAATAAAATTTTGCAACCATTATGTATATATTGAGTTTACACCTGGAATTCCCAGCAGCCATGTAATTCTTCTTACTATTTCTAGGTGCTTAAAGGAAAGGTGGGCCTAAGAGAAGGTTAAGGGAAATTTTAAACGCAACCCAGTGGCATAGTATGAAGTTTTCTTTTGTCATAATACCTTGAGGTACATCATCCTTTAGTGAGCGGTGTGAATGCAGAGGACTGATGAAGTTTCCCACAGTTCAGGGAAAAAATCTTTTGCCGGTCTGAAGGCTTATCTCTTTCACTGCAACTACTCAGGGCATTCATTGCCTGATGCCTACTAATGAGTTAACAAGTGTGTCTTAGAAGCTGTCACATAGTGAGTGCTGAAGCCCTTATTCTTAAAAGAAATGTAGAGCATATTCCAACTACATAGTTCCCTGCCTGGCCTATTACCTTTTTTGTCTTGTACTAGTTTTCTTCCCGATTATAAACTATGCTCAGTCAAACTATTGTTTTCCAAACACATCATATTATTTCCCACTTTTATACTCTTTGTCCATGCTATTCTGCTTACTTGGAATGCCTTCCCTAGGATCAAAATTGTGGATAAACATAAGGCCCTTCCCTTATTATCTAAAACTTGATTTCCCATGGTTTGGTGGACTCCTATAGCCTTCTGTCATCCTATCAACAGTTCTCAGAAATGAAGTGTGATTATATATACACTCATTTTATTTTAACGGTGATATGAGTGGTGTATTAGAGTTATTTGTCTTGTCAAAATATTTTCAGTGTAGAAACTACATCTTAATTTATTGTACCACATTGCAGAGAGTCCTGTATTGTGTAGGCACTCAATAAAATATTGCTTGAATTGAATTAGGAGAGCAAAAGGGATGTTCAGTTTTTGCAAATGCTATTAGGTAATCTGACACCCCATACTGTAGCTCGGAGTTTTAACTCTAGATGCTCTGGCCAGGACAATCATTATTTCATATAGTCCCTCAGGACCATGGCAAGCTATTAACTTCTGTGCCTATTGTAATCCAAGGCACAGGCGACAGTGCTGATGGGGTTGTGTTCAGGAATGAGAGCAAAGAGCATGTTTTAAAATGAGGGATCCCCATGGAAATTTAGGCAGGAGAGATCAACAAAATAAAACTGCAGATGGGGTTGCTGGGTGAGACAGGAAATGAACACCTTATGAAGATTAGGCATTCGACTGAGAGGGGAAATGTGGAAAATGAGTCACAAGTAATTGTGCAGCTATTTCATCGCTGACACTTGGAAGCATATTGTTGTGTGTGTTATTTTTAATGAAGTGTGCTTTTATAGTGCTGATGTTATTATCTGGATGAGGAAGTCTTCCCTAGTATTATTGTCATCTCGGCTTTCTGCAACCAACTAAATTAAAATACAGTAATGTAATGGGACAGTGGGATAAAAAAGAAAACCAGATGACTCTGACATGTGACCCCAACTTGAACTTCACTGCTTTTCTGGTTTGCAGTTTACTCACATCAGAGTAGAGACTCGATGGAACGCTTGAGGGTTGGAGGGGCAGAGGGATAATATACAGGGATTGGCAAAAGTAGGCTTGTAGTTGTGAGCACACAAAAATTGTTTTAGTTTATAAATCTCTCAATTTATTCTAAAAGAACCAAGATGGCGGTGTAGGTAAAGGCCTGTACTCACCACCTCCCACAGCCACATCAAAATTGCAACTAAAAGACAGAACAACCATCATTCAGAACTGCCTGAAACCTAGCTGAATGAAAGTCTTACTCTAAAGAAGTGAAGAAGAAAGCATGTTCTAGGAAATGGCCCCTAAATATCTGAGCTGCTGAGTGTGGAAGAGGATTAGTAGCTGTCCAAGCACAGGCTAGATGCAACAAGACACATACGCATGCCCAAAACAGGTATTGTACCTTCCCATTGACCAAAGCCTCTAATTCAGTGGTTCTTAATCTTCCTAAGGCCGCGACCCTTGCATACAGTTCCTCATGTGGAGGTGACCCCCAACCATGAAATTTTGCTACTGTTATGCATCGTGATGTAATTATCTGCATTTTCCGATGGTCTTAGGCGATCCCTGTGAAAGGGTTGTTCGACTCCCAAAGGGGTCGCAACCCACAGGTTGAGAACCGCTGCTCTAAGTTTCTCACTGAGCCTGATAAGAGACTTCACTTTAAATTGTTCAGTGATTTTGTTTTTGGCAGAGATAAAAGAAGAATATGTTTATAATTTAATCTTTAGTCTACGTAAAAATAAAAATTACTTTCAAAGATGATTAGCTTTAAATGGTTAATATTAATATACATTTATTAACTTATTCGAAGCATAATAATATATCTTTATAAAGTGTTTTAGATTACAGATTGGTTTTCAAAAACTTGAATAATTTGACTAAAACACATGCTTGCTTCCATATAGAATTATCTAACAGGGATAAACCATATTGGCATTGAAGTAATAAAAATTGCATGTTCTAAAGTTAGGAAAGGAGAAACTGTGGCTTTCTCATTTTACTCTTCTGAAAGAACTTTAGCATCAAACACGCCTTAAAAAGTTACTTTTATCTCATTAACCTCTGTGCACTTACCTAAAAATGAAGATAATGGCTTTAGAGAAATCACTCAGAAATGTCTGTACACAGAATAAATTCATATATTAGTCACAATATTAATTTCTTTCTCTTCTGCCTGTACTTTTTTTTTTAATCTCATTCCAGTAGAAATGAGACTCAGGTTTTTAGAAATGAAATATTCCAAGGCTTTCAATTAAGAAATGATCTTTTAAATAATCACAGAAATGTATAGACCATAATAAAAGTTTCATAAATTTAATTTCATTGAAAAACTTGTTTATAACTAAATGAAAAGACAAGCCACAGATCAGAAGATGTTTAGAACACAGAGATTAATCAAGGGCCAGTATCCAGAATATATAAGGAAAACCTTTATATATCAACTAGAGGCCCGATAAATGAAATTCATGTGAGGGGGAAGGGGGTTAAGGGAAATCCCTCAGCCCAGCCTGCATTCTCTCGCAGTCCGGGACTCCTCGCTCCTAACTACCTGCCTGCTCGCTACTTACTGCCAGGCTCACCATTCCTTATCGCCTGCCTGCTCATTCCTTACCCGCTTGGCTAACTGCTCCTTAGCACTGCTGCGAAGGCGGGAGAGGTTCCCACCACCACCACTATGCTCACCAGCTGTGAGCCTGACTTCTGGCTGAGTGGTGCTCCTGCTGTGGCAACACACTGACCACCAGGGGGCAGCTCCTGCATTGAGCATCTGTCCCCTGGTGGTCAGTGTGTGTGATAGCAACCATTCATTCTGGTTGTTCTGCTATAATGGTCACTGGGCTTTTATTATATAGATAAGAAAAGGAACAATCAGCCCATTAGAAATATGGGTATCCTATATAATAAAGAGGATATGCAAATTGACCATCACACAAAATTGCTTCCCCTATGTGGTCAAAGATGGCTGTCACAGATGGCCAGCAGGAGAGGGCAGTTGTGGGCAATCGGGTCAGCAGGGGAGGGTAGTTGGGAGGGACCAGGCCTGCAAGGGAGGGCATTTGGGAGCACTCAGGTATGCAGGGGAGGACAGTTGGGGGCAACCAGGCCAGCAGGGAAGGGCAGTTAGGGGTAATCAGGCTGGCAAGGGAGGACAGTTAGGGTGACAGGCCAGCAGGGGAGGGCAGTTAGGGGCAACCAGGCCTGCATGGGAGGGCAGTTGGGGATGACCAGGCCTGCATGGAAGGGCAGTTAGGGGTGACCAGGCTGGCATTGGAGGGCAGTTAAGGGTAACCGAGCCAGCAGAAGAGAGCAGTTGGAGGCAACTAGGCCTGCAGGGAAAGGCAAGTTAGGGGTGACCAGACCAGGAGGGAAGGGCAGTTAGGGGCAATCAGGCTGGCAAGGAAGCAGTTAGGCGTCGATCAAGCTGGCAGGGGAGTGATCAGGCTGACAAGCAAGTGAGCAGTTGGGAGCCAGCAGTCCTAGAATGTAAGAAGGTCATCCCTAAAGGGGTCCCAGATTGGAGAGGATGCAGGCTGGGGTGAGGGACACCCCTCTCCCCATTCTGTGCACAAATTTTGTGCACTGGGCCTTTAGTGGTATATAAAGAAACTGTTACAGAAGTACAACACGAAATGTTTAATAATATAAAAGAAACTCAACCTCTCTAGTAACCAGAAAAATGCAAACTAAAACCAGAGGAGATAGCATTTTATGTTCATCAACATGGCAAAAGAAATAGGATGTCTGTTTAAGTACCAAATTTGGTAAGTATAGAGAGGAAAAGGAACTTTCATATTTTTTGTGAGATTTTTGATTAATTCATCTATTTCAGAGCAAGTTTCTAACACAGTAACATCTTTATAAACCTTTCTCAAACTAACAGCCTCACTCCTAGTTATATACTAGACTCTTGAGTAGTTTTTCCACATACATAATTTACAAATATTTATTGTATCTGTATTATATAGATAATTAAATTATCTCTTGGGTGTCTTTATTCTGTATTGCAGTTTTCCCAATTAAATAGTTAATATTAATTTTTGAAAAGTGCCTCTGTTCTTTTATACTAGTTTTTATTTCTGAGTCCCCATTACTGTGAAACTTTTTTTTTTTTAAAGCTACTTTCTTTAAGACTAGAATGTATGATTCTTGGTATTTAGCTTTCTCCTTTATTAACACAGAGTTGATGTGGGTGGTTACTTTTTTAAATAATTGATATGATTTTTGTACACTAGTTATTGCTTCTTGATTGATTTTAAATTTATAGTAGCAGTTCTCCATATTTTCTTTAGAGCAAATATTGATGTTAGTAATGCCTGAATTTGGAGTGCTATTCACTTATATTATTGGAAACCTTTTAAAAGGACTTACAAAAGAATTAATTCTTCCCATGCTGCTTGTTAGTAATTCCCATTAATGTAAATGATGGCTCCCAGGTTCATGATGTGGAGAGTCTAGTGATGAAATACCAGAAGTGTTAACTGTAGTTAGTTATAGGAATTTACTGCTGTAAGTTAATTAAACACACCAATAAGCAACGGGAGCATTTTATTATTTTAATTTGTATAAATATAAGGTTGGTAAGGTAATGAGAAGTGACAGGTCTCTTGGAGCTTGATTGACACCTATACTAAAACTCTTTTAAATGTGTAGATGATGAATGAATTTATGGAGACAACTTCTGTTGTAAGATATTCCATACAAGGGGATATTTATATTTGAGTGTGCAGTAGCATAACTTTGTCATTCCTGGCTTTAAAAAACTTCTTATTAAAGG
>PVJN01034799.1:0-22732 GCA_004026805.1 Lasiurus borealis | reverse complement strand
GGCCGGACCCGCCCGGAGGAGCCGGGGGAGGAGGCAGCCGCGGGGGCCGGCGCTCTAGGTCTGTGGGATTTTCGATCTGCGGTCCCATCGAGCGCTGGCCCAGCGGCCGTCCCGGGCACCCCGGCCTGCGCGCGCCCGCTGCTCTGGGTCATCCCGGGCCGAGGGGCCGGCGGCTGTGGGAGGGCGGGCGGGCGGGAGGGAGGATCGGAGGGCGCGGGCGCCCTGAGTGCTAAGCAGGCGGGAGGCGGCCGGGGGCCGGGACGCCATGTCCATGGAGGACCCCTTCTTTGTGGTGAAAGGGTGAGTGTCGCCGCGGGCTCCACTGGCGGGAGGCGGAGGAGGAGGAGGAGGAGGTGGCGGCGATGCTGGGGGCCCGCACCTCCCCGCTCTCCCTGCCGGAGGGGGAGGGGAGGCAAGTTGAGGCCGGGGAGGGGGCGGCGGGGGCGGCTCAGCCTTCGGGGCCGTGGCCGAGCGTCCAGACGCATCTCCTCCTTGATGCACCTGGACTGAGGAGCCCCGGCCCGTGGGGAGGGGGTCCCCTTTGGCCCGCGCGCTGCTGGGTTAACTCCTGTGGGGGGTCGGGTTGTCCCGCGGCGCTGCAGGTGGTGGGGAGCGAGACCCGGGTCCCGGCCCACCCCCCCCGGGGCTCCCGTGGAGCACGGGTCCCCGCTTCGAAGGAGGGACAGCAGCATCTGGGCAGGAAAAGGGAAATGGCCCTCCTGAGCTTGGTCGTTAGTTGGCTGGGACGGGGGTGGGCGAGCGCCCATTGTCCATTGAGGTCGGAGCGCCGGCCCGCAGGCGGGAGCCCCGGCCCGTTTGCCGGCGGGGAGGCCGGGGCGCGGGGCTCCGGAAACAGCAGCTCCATGCCGCGGGGGGTGGGGGGGAGTTTTTACACCGAGCAATGGGCCCGGCCGGGAGGAAAGCGGTCGTTCGTGCTCAGGGATGGATGTTGGAAGGAAAACAAAATGAAATCAGCCAAACGAAAAACTTTCCTAGGCTTTTTCTGTTTAGCGCCGGGGTTTTCCCACGGCGCCAGAGGAAATGAGCGCTTTCTTTTCAGCTCCCCGATTGCACCCGCACTCTGTGACAGGTTTGCCCGCTTGTTTTTTTTTTTTTTTTCCACTTGGAGCTGTCCCTGACTCCATCTTTGATGGCTGGATGGTCTGGAGACAGAAACTTTAATTGCATTTTATTTCTGCCTCGGCGGTGTCGCCATTAAACGAGTGCAAGGAAAGATGGAGTCTGATGTTGTTGCAACCTGTCAGCTTTATGTTGGGTCAAGTCTGAGAACTGTCAGGTTCCCAGAAGGTTAGTGTTCATAACCCATCCAGTGTCCCTTTGCTTTCAACTAGTGGCCGCTGGCTTCCTATTGCTGTAATGGTGCAAGTTGACCTGGTGCTTAATTTTTTTTTTTAAGAGTTCTTAGAAAAATTTAAATGAAATACTTCATTAACCAAGATAAAGTATACTTATATAGTTATTGACAATTCCATAAAAAGGGTTTTCATCACCTTCCTCTAATTTGGATAGGAAAATGTTAAGTTGTAGATTTGTTTTTTTAAGTAATATGTCACTCTCTATCTGGAAAATGTGTTCTTAAAAGGATTGATTTAGGGATTAATTTTTAAATGTGAAAGCTGTGTGTGTTTTCCTCCTGAATGAAAGTTCTTAAATGCTTAGGTTGCAAAGGTAATCTCTGGCACTGAGGATCAGAGAGAATGAGAAATTTTTGGTTTGATTTTTAATGGAGTTGGTGAAAATGTTAAATTGCTCTGCCGTCTTGACATTCTTTATTTCCTGAGAGTATCTAATACAGTCTCCTGAAGTTCGCTCACTGATTAGATATCACTGCTTTATTGGAACATTGGCCCGGAGTTTTAGTTGATTTTGACCTCATTTTATTGTCTGTAATGTGCCTGGAGGAAGTGAGATTTTCAGTATCTCCTGCTGTGCATAGGTCAAGTTAGCCACATGGGTGTCTCCAGACTGTATTTGTGACAGTATTTGAGAAGCCATGTACTTCTGCTCATTAAAAGCACTGAAAATGCACCACACAATGTGGAAAAATTAAAGATGCCTAGATTGTGGCCCTCACCCTAGGAGCTGATAGTCTGAGCTGAGAAACAACTGATCGCAAAGCTTCAGTAGAAATGACAGGTGGGAAGTGCTGAAGTGAATGCTACAGAAGATAAATGCCCCAGGAGTTTGGAGAAAGGTGACTCATTAGGGATGGTTATGGCTAGAAAAGCTTTCGGAGGCAGTAGTAAGTCTTGACTTAGGTTTTGAAGGTGGGTAGGTAGAATTTAGGTAATTCAGGCCTGTCTCACCTGGACTCTTACCGAGGAGTCTCTCGTTGTTCTTCCTGCTTCCACTCTCTCCGCTTCCATCTACCCCTGGCTGTATCGGGTCATTTCTTTCCAAAATACAGTGGGAGCCACAGATGCCATTCCACATTTCCTAGTAAAATAAAAAGAAGCAGGCGAAATTAGCTTTAATGGCATCACCAACCTAATAGGTTCAAAATATTTCAATATATGATTGATCAATAAAGATTATTAATGAGATCATTAACTTTTTTTGACCTGAGTTTTCAAAGTCTGCTGTGTATTTTTTACACTTACAGCACATCTCAATTTAAATGCTAAATTTTCATCAGAAATACTTAATCTGCGCTTGAGAAAGTAGAGTCACATATCCAAATTATTCATTTCCAGCATACTTAAATTTTTTCCAGTAACCGAATTACATATTTGTCTCTCAATTTAAATTTAAGTTAAAAATTTAGTTCCTCAGTCACACTAGGGCATTTTAAGCATTCCTTAGTCATGTGGCGTCCGCATTGGACACCACAGAACCCAAGCAGGGCTTCTGACTTACTATCACTTAGTGGCTGCCTGTTGCCCAAGCGCTGCCCGCCCTTCATGATACAGCCCTATCTCCCGTCCTCTCACTCTCCCTGCCCCCAGGCCTGGCCCGGCAATGTGACCATGAACCCGGTACCAGATGCTCCTACTCCACATGCTCCTCCTCTGCCTGATTCGCCCGCATGGCTTCCAAGATCTGGTGTCAGCATCTCCACTGTCTCCAGGAAGTGCTTGCTCCCCTTGGCACCTGTAATACGTTATTGCACCTCTTCCTCCGTCTTTCATTATTGGATTATGAGCTCTGAGGGTTGGGACTGTTTACTTTTCCTGTATTTCCAGCCCAGCTCCTTGGCTATGTAGCATAAATGTTGGATGAATACCATTTGGTGGTGGTGGTGGTTCATAGGTGGGAACGCCAGCAGCAGAGACTCTGAGATGAGTATTGTTTGTTTAGAAATCATCAAGGCAAACATCCCAGGTGGAGTAGGAAGTTTATGTGGGGAGTAATAATAATAATGGCTCACACTTAAAGGATGCCACTCCTCTGCCAGGCATTGTGTGCTAAGTAAGCACTTTATTATGAGGATTTTTACTTTATAAGAACAGTTCTATGATGTGGGTACTGGCCACATTTTAGAGATGAGGAGCTGAGGGGGCACAGAGGAGTTAGGTCACTTGCCCAGTGTTACACAGCTAATAAGTGGTAGACCCAGGATTCAAATGTGAACTACCTGACTCTCATACAATTAACACTTCACAGTAAGTACAAGGTAGGAGAGGGTTAAGGAGAATCTTGTCTTGAGGCCACCAGAGATTTTTAAAGCAGAGGAATTACATGAAATCAGGGTTTCAGAAATGTTGATTTGGTAATAGTGTTGGACGAATCAGTGTGAGGAAAGATGAAAAAGGAAACCAGTTAGAAAGCAGCCTTACAAGACCACCCACTTGGGTCCCCTCCCTATAGTAGGGAGCTTTTCTGTAATAAACCTTCACTTTTGCTAAAAACAAAACAAAACAAACAAAAACCTGTCTTGCCGAAACTTGTTTGGTTCAGTGGATAGAGTGTCGGCCTGTGGACTGAAAGGTCCCAGGTTTGATTCCAGTCAGGGGCATGTACATTGGTTGTGGGCACATTCCCAGTAGGGGACCTGCAGGAAGCTGCTGATCGATGTCTCTCTCTCTCATCGATGTTTCTGGCTTTCTATCCCTTTCCCTTCCTCTCTGTAAAAAAATCAATAAAATATATTAAAAAAAAACAAAAACATTACTTTGCAATGACGACTGCATGTTTGAGGTTCATTTTTTACACTGTTGAGTCTTGTCCGGAGAAAAGTCCACAGCTGGAAGCGGTGTGAGGGAGGGGTGGGATGCCTCTTAGGGCAGGGGTGCAGTCCCGGCAATTCACCATGGTATGCACACATGGTCATCGGTGTAATTCACACTTCATGCCGGAACCTCCCGGCTCTGCCAGTCACCTTTGGCTGGCTGTGTCCTCTCCGCATCCATCAGTGTAGCCTCACTGGTTGATCCTCTGTGTGTTCTCAGGTACTTCCTGTGTGTGTGCCCCTCCCACACCCCAGTCGCTCCGAGAGCTTTTCTCTCTTCTACTCATCACTGACATCCCCCACACATATTCCAGGTGCTGGCCGGGTATCTTCTCTTTCTCTCCTTCTTCCGCCTGCCTATAAGCGCCTAACTGGTCCATCCTCTTCCCAGCCCTCATCACACCTGACTCCACACTCTCCTTCAGCCCTCTGGCCACTTGGTCATCATGTCCTATTGGTGCCATCACAAGGACATCTCTGGGATCTCTAACGCTCCGGTTTTGGTTCCTCTACCCTAGTTCATGTCCATGTCCTCTTCCACCATAGTTTTATTTCCAGGATCTCAGCTGTGTTGAAATAATGGCATAAGTAGAAAAGCAAGATAGTAGGGTATGCATTACCTCTCCCCATCTCTTACCTCTCTATTAGAGGTCTGATGCATGAAATTTGTGCAAGGGGCCCACACTCGCAGCCTGGCTTCATCTGGTAGGTTGGCTGGAAGGTCATTAGGCCGTCGGTCTAATTAGCATATTAATTAGCATATTATGCTCTTATTTTATAGTTATAACCTTTTAGAGTATGAGCTCCTTGAAGGCAAGCATCGTAAAACCTGTTCACAATGCCGGGAAAACTGTTTGTTGGTATAGTCTCTGTGGAAAAAAATAATTTCTGTTGGCAGAGGAACTTTAGTCCCATGTAAGTCATATCTGGTTTCCTACTTTTACAAAATCAGAATCAGATGTTGCATTGTGAAAACAACGTTGCAAACACTGCTTATAAATGTATTGAATGCCCAATACTATATTTGGCTCCTGAGATTGTTGTCCGGTTTGGAGAACGCGATGCAGAATGGGAAGAGTGTAGGGAAGACAATGTGCATTGTGTGTGCAGTTTTGGAATGGAGTTGAGATGCGGTGGAGATTGAGAAAAGGAAAGACCCTGAGTGGGAATGTTGGTCAAGGACACTTTAGTGACGCAAGTAGGGTCTCAATCTGGGCTTAAAGGAAATGTCTGCTTTTCATTTGCAGGGGAGCAGGGACTCTCCCTGGTTGGGGAAACGCGCACAAAAGTCTGGAGCCAGGAATGAGAAAAGGGAGGGTGCGAAGATGGCCTGCCAACTGAAACCAAATTTGTGTGAGAAATCAGGTTGGATATTAAAGTCAGCCAGCTTAGGGGAAGGGGAGGCATGGGAGACCCAGCTGAGGGGTTTAAATTTAATCTGTTTCCTATCATCAATTCTTAACCAGGAGGCGGTTTTCACTCCCAGTTACTATCCACTTGCCTGTGGTCAAACAGCTTCTCAGGGCTGAAACCCAGGAGTTCTGAGTCCAGAAAGAAAATCCATTTGTCTGAAGACTTAACAAAGATGGGATTGAATAGGTCTTCGTAGTGAAAGGTGCCTCGTACTCAGAGTCAGGAGAACTCGGGGCAAGCAGCCAAGATGGCTGAGCCCCAGTTCTCTTATTTGCTCAATGAGTGTAGACTGGTTATCTTGAAAGTTCCTTCCAGATCTAAACTTCAGTGATTGGGCTTAAGTAGAGGGTTGTGCAAGGTGAGAAGTAAGAGGAAGAGTCAGAGAGGACACTTGTCTAGACAAGTTTTGAATCTTGGAAAATAGTGGCGCTGTTTACTCCAACAGGAAGTTAGCGAAGGAAGCAGATTTTTAACCCCCGTTTTACCCTTTTTGTTTGAAGACTCGCCTTTTTGTGTGTGTAGGGAGGACACGGTTTGTTTGGTTTTAAGGCAGCTAAAATGTAGGAGTTAATCTTGGGTGAGTGGTGAGGGTTGGAAACGCAGTTGGGGAGTCAGAAAGGGGTCTTCTGAACCTGTGAGTGTTGACGAGAACCTAGAGCCTAGGTCCTTAGAAGCTGGAAAAAGACTGCTGAGGGAGAAACACTGGGACCACGTGGAGGATGAGCAGAGAGAAAACTGGTAGGAACTGGAAAAGCACAGTGGCACAAAACCAAAGGAAGTGAGAGCTGCAAGAAATAAATACGAAGGCTGCAGTGTCTAGTGCGCTGAAGAATGAGAGTGAGTTAAGTCCCTCACGACTCTGACCTGCTGTCACTGGTGGCAGCAGCCCCATCCCAGGGGAGCTGTGGAGGCAGCAGCAGGTTGAGGTAACTAAGTCAAGACAACTTTTTTTTTTTTTTTAACTCACAAGAGTAATTGCAAAATTACTATTGCGGGTCATGTGGTGAGTGTACACTTAATGTTGAGAACCGGCCAGACTGTTTTCCAAAGGGCCTGCACCATTTTGCATTCCCGCCACGAACACCTGAGTTTCAGGTTCTCTGCCGTCGGGTCAGCACTTGGCACCATCAGTGTTGTTTTCGTCTTAAAGCCATTCTAAGTAGGTAGTGGTGTCTCCTGGTGGATTTAATTCGCTTTTCCTGATGACTAGTGATACTGAGCATCTTGTCATCTGTCTTCTGTGGTGAAGGGACTGTTCAACTTTTTTGCCCCTTTTTGAATTAAGTTTAAGTTTTTTAAATGTATATTTAGAAGATATGTCATTAATCAGATGTGTCAGGTTTTCTCCCTGCCGTGGTACCCATTTCAGTATTCTGTGTGACAATGTAAGCGTGTGCACGAAGCACTCTTGCTATCTATCTTGTGAAATAAGCTGGCTGTCTCCAGGAAAAGCACAAACACCCTCCCCCCACCACTACCCCTCTCATCCCTCCCCGCCAACCCCCCACCCTCCAGAATCTCATTTTTACTTGAAAGAATGACTGACAAACTGGTTGTTGAGACTTGCATATGTTCTCAGATCTCAAAATTATCTAAAAAATACTTGAGACATTTTCTTTAAAATGCATGGGGCAAACCTGTCTTTTGCAGATGATACAATTAGAGCCCACCTCCCTTTTAAAAAGAATTTTGGGAAACTTTTATCAACTATTATTATCTTATAAACTCCCAATACTTAATTTTTTTTCTGATGAGATTGGTGGTGATATTACATGATTTGAATACTGTGTAATAAAGTGATACCCAGGAAAGTAATACTTTCCAAATGACCATTACATGATGTTATAAAATCACACATGGGTAAAAGATCCATTACACATACAAGATAGAGCCATAGATTGTAAAGTATGATAGTTCAAAAAGTCTTTGATCCAGTTCCAGGCTCCACATTGCAACTTTTAAGAAACTGCCATTTGCTGTGTTTTGGTCCACAATTACGTGCAAACTATTAAAATATTCCTCCCTTTCCCAACCATATAGCTACATTTGGCTGGATTTTATCATCTCAACCAAAATGTATGCCAAGAGACTAAATGTAAAAACATACACGAGAATCTCTTTTTGTGTGAAACCAGATGTAAAAGAAATTTGAAAAAATAAAAATATTAAACAGTGCCATTCCCATTATTTTTTTAGAAGTCAGTTTTTAAGAAAATGTGTTATAGTAAGTTCATTGTGATTTTTAATTAATTGATACTTATTTTTTTAAAATGTCTGTTTGAATTTCTGTAGTAACTTAAGTTCTTCAGAGTCTTCAATCATTTTAAAGAGTACAAAAAAACTCCACATGATTGCTACTTCAGTAATTCTGATTCCTGCGTGGCAGTTGTGTTCCAGTGCTGGAGAATGTGGATACCCCAGCCTGGGGCTTCTTGGGTTTGAGATTCTTAGTTCTCAGGAAGGAATTTGTATTTACTTTACAGAATTGATCAATTTTACATCCTTTAAAATGAGATATTGTTCTAGATATCTGTCTGTCTTCTTATTATCATAGATGATATTCCCACTTACAAATAAACCCAGTGCCTCGTGTTATGGAATATGTGTACCTCTTTCTCCACCAAATCAGCCGAAAACCTCGATAAAGAGCAAAGATAGTGGACTTCTATCTCTTCCTGAGGCCTTCCCCTGCTTATCTCAAATAGAATTTCTCAGTAGGATTGAAAGTAAAGGCCGCTGGGAGAGGAACAAGGCGAGCACTTGCCCAGCATGTAAACCGGATATAAACATACCTTGGTCGATGCTTTGTAGGCCATGGAGCTCAGTGATGTATCCAGCTTGGGCCCAGCAGCTATCTGACTCTCTACTGAACACTCCTCCTTTCTGCTCATCAGTATTCCACAGACAAAATATTGTCAGACACTTTTCTTCATTTTTGTTAGCGTTCTCTCTTCTGGCACTTGAAATGTCAGCGGGAGTCGGATGCATACAAATTCGGATTTAAAGCTTCAGACAACAAACACCCTGATTGAACACAGAAGAATTAGTTAAGAAATCATAGAAAAATCACAACTGATCTCTTAGTTTGGGAGGAGTCAAGTAATTATCTTTGTACACAGAGACCATCTATCATAATAAAAGTGTAATATGCCAATTAGACTAGACAGCCGAACAGCTGCATGACCGTCCGGACGAACTCCTGGATGAACTTCTGGACGAAGTAGGGCTGCGAGGGCTAAGCCCCTTGAATGAATTTCGTGCATCGGGCACCTCGTATGATTATAAAATGACTTCTTTTGTGGCTTTTGTATGTGGTAGTGTTAGATTATAACATTTAACTAGTGGATTTTGACCCAATGGTAGGGGGGAAAATTTTAGAACTTTGTGACATTATCTAAGATAAAAGAACACTCTGTCATAGCACTTATGACCTAGTCCCTCTCTGACCCAGAAACACATGAATCTGCTCGACAGCATTGCTAAGTCCAGGAACTAATATGTTGAGAATCTTCTAAACAGATTTGGGATTTTTTAATGTCCCAAATAAAAGTTCTTTACCTCTAAGAGACTAACTGAGTAAGAGTAACCCTAACCCTAACCCATCACCACCATCCCCCAGAAAAGAAATGTTAATGGCTCTTTATTTTGTAGGATTGCTTCTAATACTGTGTTAAGCATAGTGTGTTCGAAGCATAATTAACTTCTTGTCCTTCTCAAACAAACTTGATGTTAGAGCTGCTTAAATAATGTCTATTTTATTCTGGACTTCAGCTGAGAATATAATACTTAGACTGTTACTTTAGAGTTTTGAACTTTGATATTTGCCCATGAAGAGCCTTCTATAAAGACTTTTAAGGCACTTTGGGCAATGGTGGTCGCTGCTGAGGATGGTGTGTGACCATAATGTTCACACAGGTCATGCAGGAACTTGTTTGTGGGACATGTCATCTGTGACACTTCTCCTTTCCACCTTGATTACAGAGAGGTACAGAAAGCTGTCAACACTGCCCAGGGGTTGTTTCAGAGATGGACAGAGCTCCTTCAGGACCCTTCCACAGCCACAAGGGAGGAAATCGACTGGACCACCAACGAGCTGAGAAACAACCTCCGGAGCATAGAGTGGGACCTGGAGGACCTTGACGAAACCATCAATATCCTTTCTGTGCTGGCTGTGCCCTTTGGGGCAAACAGACACATGAACAAGTTTCTACCCAGTTGTCTTAAGCATGGCCATTGGGCACTTCCTTTTATAACTGATTGGTCTTGTCTTTATTTATATGCCAAGATCTTCTCTAGTGCATGGTGAATCCTGCCAACACCGCAGCACAGCGCAGGGGTCCTGCGTTCGGACCTTGGAGTCAGTCTGTGTGTTAAGTCCTGGCTCCGTCAGTTACTATGTGACTCTGAACACACTGTTCTGTGCTTTCCTTTCCTTTCCAGTAGAAAGTTAGGATAATAATAGTACCTACTTCATAGGGTTGTTGAAAGTTTAGCAACAGGTAGAGAGCTTAGAATGGTGCCTGACACACAGTGAGCTTCTATAAAAGTGTTAATAGTCATTACTACACTGAGGTACATACAGACCAATGTTACACATTGGTAATTGGAGCTCAAAAGAAATTGCTTTTGTAGATTACCTTTTTCCTCTTGAGGAGGTGATGTGACAATGCCAATGTATCTTTTTTCACGGAACAGCATTTAGTAAAAGAACTATTATGCTAAATGATACTATTGATGTTAAATAAAGTCCACTGACTGGCAGACCCGAGCCCTGTAGAAGCTGAAATGACGTGTTCTTTTCCACTGGAAAAATCCCATTTAATAACAACTTTAGATTGAAGACATACCAGTTGTATGTTCTGGGTCCTACTTTGTTTAACTGTGATGAAGCATCAAGGAAACCAGGCATTGTCAGGAACACTCCATAGTCAGCAGAGATTCACATGCAGCCACTGTGTGAAATGCATTATTTCTATTTATCATAATGACCCCGGACACCTTTTAAATTATGAAAAGACAAGTGTGTTCTCTAAAGTGAGTGGGACAAAATTTGTGAGAGGGTGGGATCAAGATATGTCTTCCCTTGAGACAGGGGGGAGAGGAAAAGATTGAGGGAGATAGTGTGAAAGAAAGAGGACAAAAGTTTTAATGAGTAGTCATCAACCAGCAAGTAGCTATTGACTATTTGTGCTGGAGATGTTGTTAGTGAGATTGGATTAATAAGCAACACAGTGTACTGGCCCTCATGGAATGACAGTGAGGGGGAGAGAGGGACTCAGGGACAGACATAGTTAATGAGATGATAGCGCAGACATGTCCTGCAGACCAGGAGAGGAAGTCCAGGGAGTCCTGCGAGTGTCTGGCGTAGCGGCAGGACCAGGCTGGGCGTGAGGAGGTCAGGGGAAGCTGCTGACGAGGCCTCCATCTCCAGATCAAGAAGAAGGGTTGGCTCCTCGACATAGTGGGAAGGTTTAATGGCAAATGGGAATGGCTTGCAGAAGCTGTCATGCAAGGCCTGGCTGGCGTGGCTCCAAGGTTGAGTGTCAACCCATGAACCAGGAGGTCCTGGCTGGATTCCCGGTCAGGGCACATGCCTGGTTGTAGGTTTGATCCCCAGTACGGAGTGTATAGGAGGCAACCGATGGATGATTCTCTTACCATTGATGTTTCCATTTTTCTCTCCCTGTCCCTTCCTCTCTCTGAAATACAAAACTTTTTTAAAAAAGTTGTCATGGGAAAGGTGATCTGGGGTCAAGAATAGATCTGAGGTGCTGGTCAACATCTGGAGGAGCCCAGCCCAGCTGTGGTCAGCCAGCAGGGCTTTATTGTGGACCCAGTCAGGCCTGTGGGTCTTCCCCTGGCAGCGTCTCCACCCTGAGGCACAGGATCCTCCTACAGTTGTGGGCAGAGCAAGTCTGAGAACAATGAGTGCCAAGTTGTCTTTTCAGAAGCCTTGGGAAGACTTGACTGCTTGCCTGTGACAGTCTGTGGTCTAACGGAATGTATTTGTGAGGCTTGTGGTAATGACATGACTTTCCCTTGACTTTTTGACCCACGCATAGTTGAAGCAAATCCTAGAAAATTCAATCTTGACGCAACTGAATTGAGTATAAGAAAATCCTTCATCACAAGCACTCGGCAAGTTGTCAGGGTAAGGAAGATGATCTTATCATGTTGTTTGTGTGAGAAATAGCCAAACTTCTCAGAACTCTTTCCCTTAATTGTGAACGAATACATTGACTCTGAAACCACTTCTTCATACGAATTGAATGCCAGTTTCCCACATAGAATTTCTCTAGTTGAAAAGAGAGAAATCTGCCTTCAATATTGTCAGAAATGAGAGTCGACGGCTGGCTTTGGGAAGTTGCTTCAGTGGTCTCTACTTGTCTGTACCTCTTACTCCTCCAAACCAGTCATCTTTCTTTCTCTTTAGTTCTTACTGTACTATGTATCTGGACTGAAGGAAGAATTACTATTTTAGAAACCATTTGGTTTCTTAATCAATTGGTGTTCACTGCATTGTGAAGAGGAACTCTTCGGGTTTGGATGGTAGCCTCTCACCATCTGAGTTTAGCTTCGGAACTCTGGCCACCTTGTTACCGGCATTTCCGTATACGCTGCCTGACAGGCTTTTGGGAGTTACCCAGAGCAGGCAGGCATCTCTCAGAGTGCAAAACCCGACACAAGTGAACAAATATTTAGTCTCCAGTTATTTAGGAAAGAACCCATTGTTTAAAAACCTAAGAGAAAAATAGCATATAAGTCAAATCTTGTATCATTAAGATTTGTTTTTATTTTGAAACTGTATGGCTAAGCCATTAGATTAGCATAACTAGATGTAAGAGAACCAGCTGTCTTGAACATATGTACTAGAAAGCAGCTTCCTGGAATGAGAAAACTTGGGATCAAATCAGTGCTTAACATATGGCTTTTCAAGAGTCATCTTAGGCAGGAACCTTGGTACATGTTTGCCAAAAACTTTCTATCATGTGATTTCCTTTTGAAATTATTTCAAATGGTAGATTATCACTGAACTTGAAATATTCTTGTTTCTCATTTTATTCATTAGTTGCCTTTTTCCACACACATACCTAAATTGTTTATAAACAAACATTTTCATGGGGCATTAACATTTTGGACTTCTGGTGTGGCCCATCTATATAATGAGCATTTGGATTAGACAATCCTAATTTCGGGCCAGTTCAGAAAGCTGTTCTGATAAGGAAGCCCTGTTGTTTGGTGATGTATGTTTTGGTAAGGTAAATAATTCCCTCTTATTGATTTTATACAGTTTGCTTCTTAATTTTTTTGTAATAGACTTTCTGAAGGACACTGCTGTAAGTGTTGGTATTTAAATGGTGTCTTGCAGTAAAACATATTTTTTGTCCTTCTTTATTAAAGTTGTTCTTTCTGAAAGGTTGTATTGTAAATCTTGCAAATTGAAATTCAGAAGTTAATATATTGAAAGTTAAGTTAGTTGCTATAATTTGAAGTAGAAATCCCAAGTTTGTTTTCTGATATCTGAAAAGATGGTTAAAGTGCAGTCCTTGAAAGAAGTGTTCTAAATCAAGTCCATGCATCATAATGTATGGCTCCTAGAGCTGAGATCTAAACCATCCTCAGCTATATATGATCCAGTTGAATACTTAGGGTTGTTAATTATTCTTGTTTTAATTTAAGTAAAGTCTAATGAAAGTCCTGTAGAAGAGAAGGAAGCAATGGGTACTTTGAAAATTGAAGCAACGTGGTTATCACTCACTTTCCACAGTGGGACTTAATGAAAGCTGTGGCATTGTCTGGTCTCCCATTCACTTGTCATGGATCTTAGAAGTTTCTAAAAGCCTAAAACCTCAACATTTGCATCTATAAATTAGTCTCCAGGGCAACATAAAATTATAAAGTATTTTGGCAGCCTTAAAAAATTGTATTATAGTAATTATGTACTCAGTTCAAATTATTATAAAGTATATTGGATTGTGGTTACAGTTGATAAACAAAATGCCTCATATTTAACTACGTGATTTTTCTTTATTGTAAGTAATAGGTCCATTCATTTTTCTTTCCATACAAAATTATTCCTAATGCCACTCTGGAAATTCACTCTGGTTAGAAATAGTCTATACTTCACACGAATCCAACACATAAAAAAAATAAGTGACCTGCTTGTCATATCACTATTCACAAGTGTTTGCAGGTGTTTAGTGGTAATTATCCTAAAGTGCATGGGTTTTCATTATACTTGATTACACTAGCCCTTGAGCACAGGCTGTGTTTGTGCCCCAAGGTTGCCATTTTCTGACTATGTGACCTTGAGAAAGTACCTCAAGCCTTTCTAGATGTCAGCCTCTTCAACTGTAAAATAGAGACAATGCCAGCTTCATAGGGTCGTTGTGAGAATTCAGGGATAATATGCATGAGCATTTAACCGTGTTTCTGGCTTATAGTAGATTCCCAGGAAATAAAAGTTCCTTCCTCTTTCCTCCTAATTAAGTTTTGTGCCCAGGTTACCTCTTTTGAAAGGGAGGTTCTCTTTATTTCCTTTATTCATGAGACTAAAACCAAAAAAGCCAAACAATGTTGTCTTTTTGTTTTTAAAGAAATTAGTTAACTTATGTGTATTTTGCTAGTGTACCAAATGTTAACTGTGACTCTTTTTCATCTAAGGATATTCATTTGTTTTCTGGTCTTCTCCTTACCTCATTAGGACATGAAAGATCAGATGTCAACTTCATCTGTGCAGGCATTAGCTGAAAGAAAAAACAGACAGGTGAGTAAACGTGATTATAGAGTATCAAACCAAAGAAAACGCAGAGTTAGATGCTGACATCTGTGTATCATGTGATCCAGCAGAAGCTCTGTGCCTGCTGAGTCTGGAGAGAGGCTGACAGGTTTTGGGAAAGGCCAGTCATCAGCCTGCCCTGCACCATGGTCAGCTGTCCTGCCCTACCCTCCTCCCTCCCACCCTCTGCTTCTCTCCTCTGAATTCAGAGTGCCCTTACCACACAGCCATTTATTCTGCACCTGCTGGGCACAGTCTGTGCGCCAGGTTCTGTTAAGGGCGGTAATTGCTTAGTTACTTGTCTTTTTCTCTGCTGGACCCCAGGCTCCTTGAGAGTGAGGAGGGATTGTGTCCTGTGTTGTGTTTTTTTTTTTTTGTTGGTGGTTTTTGTTTGTTTTTTCTTCATTTCCAGCTGCTATTGTATTGCATAGCTCATAGAATTCACTAGTTAATGACTGAAATTTTATGAAGTTTAGAATAAAATGAAAGACATTTGAAGAATCTTAAATGTGTGTGAATTTAATGTGTTAAATTTAAATCTTTCATCATTTTAAATATTTTTTTTTGAGATGAGATCCAGTTTTATTGGTTACTTACAAATGAATCATAAAACCTAATAAATTTCTAAAACCAAAGCACCAATATTAACACATCTAAAATAAAAATTACAAGAAACCAGCTCTTGAATTTTAGGTATCTTTTTAAAATTAGACATTTTTATGTATGATAGAAATTCCTTTCCAACTAATAAAATAGTCCTTTTTATTTTTTTCCATTTTTTAAATTAATGTATTACATGAGTACATATCTTCCCATTGCCTCTCCCCCCACCCACTCCCATGCATGCCTTCATCCCCCAGTGTCTTGCATTCATTGGTTATGATTATATGCATGTATACAAGTCCTTCGGTTGATCTCTTATCTACCCCACCACCCCTAACCTTCCCACTGCAATTTGACAGTCTGTTTGATGCTTTACTGCCTCTGTATCTATCTTTTTGTTCATCAGTTTATAATGTTCTTTATTATCCATATATGAATGAGATTATGTGGTATTTTTCTTTCATTGACTGGCTTATTTCACTTAACATAATGCTCTCCAGTTCCATCCAGGTTGCTACAAATGGTTGAATTCCTTCTTTTTTATGGCAGAATAGCATTCCATTGTGTAGATGTACCATAGTTTTCTGATCCAGTCATTTGCTGACGAGTACCTAGGCTATTTCCAAATCTTAGCTATTGTAAATTGTGCTGCTATGAACATAGGGGTACATATATCCTTTCTGATTGGTGTTTCTAGTTTCTTAGGATATATTCCTAAGAGTGGGATTTCTGGGTCAAATGGGAGTTCCATTTTTAGTTTTTTGAGGAAACTCCACTGTTCTCCACAGTAGCTGCACCAGTCTGCATTCCCATCAGCAGTGCAAGAAGATTCCTTTTTCTCCACATCCTCACCAACACTTGTCATTTGTTGTTTTGTTGATGATTGCCATTCTGACAGGTGTGAGATGGTATCACATTGTCCTTTTGATTTGCATCTCTCGGATAATTAATGACTTTGAGCATAATAAGTTGTGTAAGTTTCCTGTAGATGTTGGAGATTAAACCTTTATCAGTGATAACATTCGCAAATATATTCTCCCATACAGTGGACTTTTTTTTTGTTTTATTGATGGTTTCTTTTGCTGTGCAAAAGCTTTTTATTTTGATGTATTTCCATTTGTTTATTTTCTCTTTAGCTTCCATTGTCCTAGGAGTGGTATCAGTGAAGAAATTGCTTCGGCATATGTCTAGATTTTGCAGCGTGTGGATTCCTCTAATATTTTTATGGTTTCCCATCTTGTGTTTAAGTTCTGTATCCATTTGCAGTTTATTTTTGTGTATGGTATAAGTTGGTGGTCTAGTTTCATTTTTTTTGCATTTATCTATCCAATTTTCCCAACACCATTTATTGAAGAGACTGTCTTGACTCCATTGTATGTTCATGCTTTGTCAAATATTAATTGAGCATAGTGGTTTGGGCCAATATCTGGATTCTCTATTCTATTCCATTGGTCTATATGACCGTTCTTGTGCCAGTATCAGGCTATTTTGAAAACAGTACTTTGTAATACAGCTTGAAATCTGGTATTGAGATTCCCACCTACTTTATTCTTTCTCAGTATTGCTGTGGTCTTGTTTTTACTCCAGAAGATTTTTTTGAGAGTTCTTTCTAGGTCTGTGAAATATGCTGTTGGTATTTTAGTGGGGAGTGCATTGAATCTATAGATTGCTCTGGGTAGTATGGACATTTAATTATGTTGAGTCTACCAATCCATGAACATGGTATGTTTTTCCATCTGTTTACATCTTTATCTTTTTTTTTCAGTGTTCTGTAGTTTTCCACTTATAGGTCTTTTACCTCCTTAGTTAAGTTTATTCCTAGGTATCTTAATTTTTTGGGGGCAATGGTAAATGTGATTGCACTTTTAGTCTCTCTTTCTGTAAGTTCACTATTGGTGTATAGAAATGCCATAGATTTTTGGCTGTTAATTTTGTATCCTGCTACCTTGCCGAATTCGTTTATTAAGTCTATTAGTTTTTTAATGGAGTCTTTTGGGTTTTTTATGAATATCATGTCATCTGTGAATAAGGACAGCTTTACTTCTTGTTTTCTAGTTTGGATGCCTTTTATTTCTTCTTGTTGTCTAATTGCAATGGCTAATACTTCCAGTACTATGTCGAACAGGATTGGTAAGAGTGGGCATCCCTATCTTGTTCCTGTTCTTAGGAAAAATGGTTTTAGTTTTTGCCCATTGAGTATGATGTGGATTTATCATATGTGGCTTTTATTATGTTGAGGTATGATCCTTCTAGTCCCACCTTATTGAGAGTTTTTATCAAGAAAGGGTGATTTTTCTCTCTCAATTTGTTTATGTATTATGTTTATTGATTTGCAGATATTGTACCATCTTTGCATTCTTGGAATAAATCTTTGGTCATGATGTATGATCTTTCTAATGTACTGCTGGATCCGATTTGCTAGAATTTTGTTGAGGATTTTGGCATCTATGTTCATGAGGGATATTAGCCTATAATTCTCTTTCATTGTGTTGTCTTTATGTGGTTTTGGTATTAGGTGATGCTGGCTTCATAGAAGGAGCTTGGAAGTGTTTCTTCTTGAATTTTTTAGAATAGTCTGAGGAGTATAGGTTTTAATTCTTCCTTGAATTTTTGGTAAAACTCCCCTGTGAAGCCATCTGGCCCCGGACTTTTGTTTGTTGGAAGCTTTTTGATGACTGCTTCAATTTCTTCCGTAGTTATTGGCCTATTGAGATTTTTAGAATCTTCCTGATTGAGTTTTGGAAGGTTGTATTTTTCTAGGAATATGTCCATTTCCTCCAGGTTGTCTAACTTGTTGGAATAGAGTTGTTCATAATATTTTTTATCATTATGGAGTTCATTTTGCTTGGGACTCTGTGAACTTCTTGGATTTGTGTGGGGCTTTTTTTCCTTATATCAGGGAAGTTTTCTTTAATTATTTCTTCAAACAGGTTTTCTATTCCTTGTTCAGTTTCCCCTACTTCTGGAACAGATGTTGTTTCGTGTTGTCCCAAAGTTCCCTTAGGCTCTCATCCTGCTTTTTAATTTTTTTTCCTAGAAGCTGCTCTCGAGTATTTTTTTCTACCTTGTCTTCTAGCTCACTGATGCAGTCCTCTGCTTCTTCCAGTCTACTTTTGATGCTTTCTATTGAGCTTTTACAACAGCAATGTCATTTTTCATTTCCTCTTGGTTCTTCTTCATTTCCTCTTGGCTCTTACTCATATTGTCAAATCTGTCTTCCATTCTTTTCAGCCACCTTATGACCATTTCTCTGAATTCTTTCTCTGGCAGGTTGCTTGCCTCCCATTTCCTTTTTTGAGGATGCCATCTTTTTTTTTTTTTACATACGTGCTGTTTCTTTGTCTCTCCATGGTCTTTCTTCTCTGGGTATCTGGTTATGTAGTTCTCTCTCTCCTTATCCCAGGTGAAATCTGACCTTTCTGTGTTGAGTGTAGAGCTTCTCTGGATCTGAGTGTTTGTGCCAATTGAGAACCAGTGTTCTGGGGTTCGCAGCTGTTCAGTGGGTGCCGTAGTTGTAGATTTTCAGGCTTCCCATAATGTCCACTTTCCCCTTTAAGATGGCACATCTGTGTCCAAGCTGGTGGCTCCAGGAAAAAAACCAGCAGCAGTGGGCGCTGCCTGATCAGGAGAGCCCCTTTCAGTAGTCCCCCACCTTCTCCTGGAGTATAGCTGTCCCTTAACTTGCCAACAAACACTCCCAGTGTGACCCTCAGCTGTTCTTTCTGTCTGCTCAAGAACAAGGCTCGGGACTCATTCATCTATTCCGCTGCCATCCCTTCCCCCCCCCCAAAATACAGTCTTTTTAAAAAATATATATATATATATACAACATCACCTAAAATATAGACTTGATTTAGATTTCATTCAGACTCCATAAAATTACCAATAGTCCATTTATTAGACTCTTAACTCAAGAAATCAGTTCACCATATCTGACTAGGAATCAGGAGTTCATAATAGAAATACCTACTTTATATCTGGAGGTGTGTCTAGACCCAGTTAATTTTCAAAAATAAATACAAAAGCTCAGCAAAGGGGAGGAGGCTCTCCGAGTATCACCTCACCTAATTTTTCTGTTTTCTTCCCCTGGGTTCATTTTTCAAGTTATTGTTGTTTTTATTCTTCCTATCTCCCTACCTTGAGACAGTGAAGTAGGTAACACCTACTCTCTATTCCTCCTAATCTCTAGATAGTATAGTTGAACATATAATTTATGCATTTATGCATTGTCTTTCCAAGCATGGCTTGGAATTTTGTTTTGGAAGAGAGTGAAATGTCTTGGAGTCACAGATTGTGAAGGAATAGCAGGGCCAGAGTCCCTAAGCACTCAAGCAGGCAGAGTGCCCCTTACTGCCCCGCCAGTACCTGTGCTGCTTGCTGCCTAGCAGGACCTCCTGCTCCGGCACCTGCACACGGGCTGGTCTTCCAGTGCCCTGGCCCCTCACTGCTTTCCCAGCGGAACAGACTCTTATAGGCCAGACTGATGAACTCTAACCTACTGCACAATAAGACGTAAACAACTCTCAACAATGTGTCCTATGTCCACCTGACCATCGCCCATGGATAGGCTAGAAAAAATAGCCTTTCTCAGCCCAGGAACACCCAGGGCCCTAGGGGAGCCCCGGTTCTCTGTCCACAGCCTAATGATGGACTAAGCCTTTTTCTGACCTGGAAGAAATGACTATGGGCCTCAGTGTCTTCCACAGAGCGCCTAGAGTCTGCATCAGAAGAGCAGATGTTTTAAATCTTGACTGACAGCCCTAGGACCAAGCTGAGGCAGAGCCATCTGAAAAATCCTTGGTCTGCTTTATACCTGAGGCAGTCACTGTTCAGCCTTTTGATTAGACTGAGGGCACTGGTCTCCTGGAAGTTCTTAGGCATCCTGATCCTCTCCTCCTAACTGTCTGGAATTATACTCTGCATCCCAGGCTTCCCCGAGCCTTGCCCCTGACTATGGCCATTTGACTGAATTCACCCCTGAAAGTCAAAGGAGATCTGTGTCGATATTGAAGGAGTGTTGGAGGGCTTTTCAGGCAGAGAACCAAGTAATCAGTGAGGCTTTTAACAGTTCCAGAGATAAACAGGAGCTGGTAAGAAGATCTGGCACCTCTGTAAGGAAAAAGACTCGTAGTCACCCCAGGAGCGGTCCACGGGCAGGGCTGGGCGAGCAGCACTTTACCAGCTTGTCTGAAAGGCTTGCAGGGATCCTGGTCAGACTAGACCAAGCTCACATCCCTGCTCGCCTCTTCATGTACAGAAGACAGTCCCGAACTTATCCTTTCCTTGCTACATACTTCTTTGAATTCCTATTGGGGAACCTGCCCCTGCATCTGGGGGCCCTGTGGTGATACTGACTCAGGTCAGGCCCCATTGTGGCCGTACCTACCTGGTGAAGCAATGCCCAGTTCCCGTCTGTGAGGCTTGTAGCCTTTTAGTTCAGCTGAGGGGCATTGGGATTTATTCATGGGTTAAACTGAATAGACATTGATGGTTCTTATGCTTCTCTGGGTGAGACTGTGACTTAGCTTCTTGTCATTCTAGGACTCTCTCTCTCTCCCCCATTGAAAAACAAACTAAAAACCTCTTGGGCCAGAAGGCTCTGGGTCTCTGGAATCCGTTAGACTGGAACATGGGTCTCTGGTTGAACTTTTGAGGGTACTAGGCAGAGCTGGCCTTGTGGCTGACTGCTTTCAGATTATAAAGCTGTGTACAATCTGATTTGAAGTTGACATTTGCATTTTAATGGGACAGATCCCATTTGTGAGTCCCAGGGAAGAGTGTGGAGACAGTGCCCTTTCTGGCAGCCCTTAAATCGGACCACGCAGGCACCAGCTTACAGCACTGTGAGGGCAGACCTGGGAAGTCAGTGGTGAGCAGGAGAACGCTTTATGTGGGTAATGGAGCACTTGCTCCGAAAATAACCTCTTGTTTCCCCTTCCCTCTGCAGGCACTGCTGGGAGACAGCGGTGGCCAGAAGTGGAGCGCAGGAACCCCGGATAAATACGGGCGCCTAGACCGGGAGCTCCAATTAGCCAACTCCCACTTCATTGAGGAGCAGCAGGCACAGCAACAGGTACCGGGAACCCGCTGCTGAGGACTGAGATGCGGAGACGGGCACCGCCCTGGGTCCTTGGCCAGCCAGGCCTTTGTTGTTATGACAGGCAGGTTGGACCAGAGCTTGCACTGCGGCTGCCTGTGTCTGCCTGTGCAATGATTGCACATATCAAGGGTTTCTGAAGCCTCTGTGCAGCGCGGCCCTTTCACAAGAACCGAGCTTGATTAGGTCTCTGAGGAAAAGCAGAACAGATCTCCAAACCTGACAGAGAGGGCCACTGGTTTCAAAACAAACGAAAGAACCCTCTTCCCCCACCTCCACTCAGATATTCAGTTTTTTGTTCATTTCAACAAAGGCACACTTTCAGAAAAATTGAGTCCTGTTTTTTTTTCATCAAAAATGATTACTGGTTCCATTATATATGAAAATGATTGCTTTAGTGGAGGTGAAGGGTAGAAGGAAAGGGAGGTTGATTATCTCTGTGTTGTTGCTTTTGATGTGTAGTTAGAATAAAAGGAAACTAATAATAATATACCTGAGGATTATCCACCCATCAAAGCTCTTGGTTCTTAAATATTGTGTTATATATGCACTGAGTGGTCAGATTATTATGATTTCTGAATGCATAATTGGCTACACAGTGTGTGCGTGCGTGCGTGTGTGTGTGTGTGTGTGTGTGTGTGTGTGTGTGTGTGTATAGAGAGAGAGAGGCCCAATGCATGAATTTGTGCATTTGTGGGGTCTAGCTAGCCTGGCGGGAGGAGGGAACATGGATGGTTGGCCGGCCTGCCTGCTGGTTGAACTCCTGGTTGAGGGGACAATTTGCATATTAGCCTTTTATTATATAGGATATACACTGAATGGCCAGATTATCATGTGTTCAGAGATCATAATATATATATATATTTTTTATATAAGTGATATGTTCTTTTGCCATTAGCATGCTTGCTTAACCAGCTGTCTGCTTAAATTACTATTAACCAAGTAAATTATGTAAAAAAAAAAAAGTGAGGAAGCTACCACACTTTAAATGAAACATTTACCATTCAGATAATTCAGCAATTATCCTCGGGGTAACTTACTGTCACAGGGCTGCCTCTGTGTGTCCTTGAGGAGGGAGGAAAGGACTGTGTGTGTGGTTTTTCCACGTCCAGAGCTTTGCCAGATGCTCTTGTGTTTAAGTCAGCTGTGGATTGGACCCCTGACCCCGGCGCTGGGCTTCCTCTTCCCAGCATCCCCGTGTCTCAGTGATCACTGCACAGGTGCTCTTGGCCATTGTCTGTCCCTTGTTGGACTCCAGCCAACCAGAAGCAGTCTCTCTTGGTGGCTTTCAGCCCTGCTGACTGTTCACAAGTCGGATCAGCAGGAGCTATCAGAAGCTTGACAATTCGGCCTTTGGAGCAGGGCGTTCTTAGAGGCGCCGGTCTGGTCCTTTGATTTCTGGGCTTTGCTTCGAAATGAGAATTGTCCCAAGTTGGCAAAGAAGCTAGCAGCTGCTGGAGTGCTGGGCTTGGAACCAGGTACGATGGCTTTTAATTGCTTGTTTCCCGTTTCTCTGGCACCAGCTGATCGTGGAGCAGCAGGAGGAGCAGTTGGAGCTGGTCTCTGGCAGCATCGGGGTGCTGAAGAACATGTCCCAGCGCATCGGAGGGGAGCTGGAGGAGCAGGCAGTGTGAGCATGAGACACCCCTCT
>PVJN01034798.1:0-22525 GCA_004026805.1 Lasiurus borealis | reverse complement strand
TCATTTTTCACAGAGAGGAAGGGAGAGGAATAGAAAGTCAGAAACATCGATGAGAGAGAGACATCGATCAGCCGCCTCCTGCATGCCCCACACTGGAGATGTGCCCGCAAGCAAGGTACATGCCCCCGACCAGAATCGAACCCGGGACCTTTCAGTCCGCAAGCCGACGCTCTATGCACTGAGCCAAACCGGTCTTGGCTATTTGTTGATTTTTTGATGATAGCTATTCTTACAGGAGTGAGATGGTACCTCATTGTTTTGATTTGCATCTCTCAGATGATTAATGACTTTGAGTATGTTTTCATATGCCTCTTGGCCTTCTTTAAGTCCTCTTTTGAAAAGTATCTACCTAGGTCCATTGTCCATTTTTTAATTGGGTTGTTTATCTTCCTTTAGTTAAGTTGTATCAGTTCCCTATAAACCCTTATTGGTGATAAGATTGCAAATATATTCTCCCATGCAATGAGCTTCCTTGTTGTTTTGTTGATGGTTTCTTTTGCTGTGCAGTTTTTTATTTTGATGTAGTCTCATTTGTTTATTTTATTTTTAGTTTCCATTGCACTAGGCGCTGTATCCGTGAAGATAATGCTTTGGCATATGTCTGAGATTTTGCTGCCTGTGGATTCCTCTTAATATTTTTATGGTTTCCTGTCTTACCTTTAAATCCTTCATCCATTTTGAGTTTATTTTTGTGTTTGGTGTAAGTTGGTAGTCTAGTTTCATTTTTATTTTTATTTTTTGCATGTATCTGTCTAGTTTTCCCAGCGCCATTTATTGAAGAGACTGTCTTGACTCCATTGTATGCTCTTGCCTCCTTTGTCAAGTATTAATTGAGAATAGTGGTTTGGGTCAATTTCTGGGTTCTCTATTCTATTTCACTGGTCTATAGGCCTGTTTTTGTGCCAGTACCAGGCAGTTTTGAGAACAGTGGCTTTGTAATACAGTTTGATATCTGGTATTGAGATCCCTCCTACTTTGTTCTTCTTTCTCAGGATTGTTGCACCTATTTGGAGTCTTTTTTTAAAAAAAAATTCCAGATGAATTTTTGAAGAGTTCAGTAAACATTCTTTTTAACATAGATAGCCCTCTAGATAGTTTGACCAATTTATATGCCCACCAGGAGTGCATAAACGTACGTTTCATGGGATCCTTAGATATAATAATTGTTTTAAAGTGTGTGTTCTTCAATAAGTCTTATAAGTATATACACTCAGACTTTATATGAAGAAAATATTAAGCTGCTCATAGCTATAGAATTAATATTTAACAGTTCTTGAAGTTTATGTTCTGATTTTGAAAGTAACTTCTAAAACAGTGAATTTTTTAAAATTTATCTTTAACAGCTTTATTGAGATGTAATTCACATACTGTTCAATTCACCTAATTAAAGCCTAGAGTTCAGTGCTTTCTAGAATATTCACAGATAGGTCCAGTAATCACCCACAGTCAATTTGAGGGCTATCCTTTTTTTATATGAGAAATTTCAGGATCTTATAGGAGTGTGACTATTTAAAAAATATATAATTTATTGATTTTTTTATAGAGAGCAAGGGAGAGGGATAGTTAGAAACATCTGTCAGCTGCCTCCTGTACACCTCCCACCGGGGATGTGCCCTCAACCAAGATACATGCCCTTGACTGGAATCTAACTTGGGACCTTTCAGTCTGCAGGCTGATGCTCTATTCACTGAGCCAAACCGGTTAGGGTAGGAGTATGACATTTGCTTTTTTCAAAAAGTGGCTTTAGAAAAATAGTTATAATGAAGGCATTGATGTGTGCTAAGGAATTATAAGTTTAATGAAAGTTTCAAACTACATGCTGTTTGTGATTATGAAAATGAAAAAGTTCTATCTTGAAGAATTTTGAAATTAAAGATTAACATATAGATCTCTGGAAAAATTATTTTTATCTTTTCATATAGCTAAAAGACCTCCCTCAGGACAAAGCTTGGCTTCTGTTGTGTCTTCTCCTCAGCAAATTACAAAGCCTGCTGCTAAATATGGAGTGCCTTTAACATATAAGAAATATGGAGAGAAAAAACATGAAAAGAAGCCACTCCAAAAAAATAAACAGGTATGATCATGTTACAAACTGTGTCATTAGTAACAAATTCATTTTGACTTTTTTTTTATTGCAGCTTAGTTCCATTATCTTGACATTCATAGTATTGTTTTAATTTACTTACTAAAAAAACATTGCTGTTCTCTGCTTCACCAGTCTTCGAAGACCACGAAGACTTAACAGAAGTCATAAAGAAACATCAAGTAGATATATTAACCAAAGTACTTAGCATATTAAAAAAGAAAGTGATGTTAAATGAATACTTTTTTAAACAACCTAAGCAGAGCCATTTGTGTGTGTGTGCATAAAACAAGTAAAAATCTGTGATACACTTGATACAAATTTGGGAAATTTTTGTATTTGAGAACTCACCGCAGATAAATATACCGCAAAGCCCACTTATGGTATATTGTCAGTAAAATTCCTTATATTTTAATCTTCTAAAGATTGCCTTTCACTGCTCTTTTTCTAAAGTCTGGCTTATCTCTGACCACACTGTTGTGCAGCTCTTTTACTTGGTCACTATTTTCTTTCTAATCCCTTATTACTGCTGCATCTAGGGTAGGGTGAGGGAGGTGTTTTCCTTTTCATTGTCAGATTATTTCCTGATTCCTAACCTCTCACCTCTTCCCCAAGCTCTGACACTTTTGCCACTAGATTAAATCACCAGCTACTCCTCCATGTTAGGGTCATTGACAGACCCTCATTTTTGAAGAGTTTAATACCTGACTCACTATCATCATTCTTTTTTCTTTTCTTTTTTCTATTACTAATCTTTATTGTTCAGGTTAATTTGTTACTCTTTTTTCTACCTATAACTCCCCTCCACCCGGATCCCACCCCACCCTCTGCCCTACCCCCACGCCTCCTGTCCTCATTCATAGGTGTCTGATTTTTGTACAGTCTTTTCCCATACTACCTACTCCACTTCCCCCCGAGAATTGTCAGTCCACTCCCTTTTTATGCCCCTGATCCTATTATATTCACCAGTTTATTCTGTTCATCAGACTTTATTCACTTGACTTTTAGATTCACTTGTTGATAGATATATATTTGTTGTCACTTTGTTGTTTATAATTTTTATCTCTACCTTTATTTTCTTCTTATCTTTTTAAAGAATAAACATTTCATATAATACTGGTTTGGTTGTAATGAACTCCTTTTTTCTTGTTTGACCTTCAATTCCAAATTATATCTTTGCTGGGTAGAATAATCTTGGTTGTAGGTTCTTGCTATTCATCAGTTTGAATATTTCTTCCCACTCCCTTTTGGCCTGCATAGTTTGTTTGTTTGTTTGTTTCTTTCTTTCTTTCTTTTTTACAGGTCAAAAGCATTTATTTTACTTGACTTAATTACATCCATTACAGTTTCCTAGGCACTGAAAATTTGTTTACCACATTTATTTATTTATTAAATTATATCTCTATTATTCAGATTATTACATTTGTTTATCTTTTTTCCCCTCCATAGCTCCTTCTACCTGGCTCCCATCCATCCTTCTACCCTTACCTCCCTCCTGTTGACCTCATCCATAGGTGCATGATTTTTGTCCAGTCTCTCCCTGTACACCCTTCACCCCTTTCCCCCTGAGAATTATCAGTCCACTCCCTTTCTGTGCTCCTGATTCTATTATATTCACCAGTTTATTCTGTTGATCAAATTTTTAATTCACTGAATTTTTAGGTTCACTTGTTGATAGATACGTGTTTGTTGTTCATAAATTTTTTATCTTTCGCCTTTTCCTTCTTTCTCTTCTAAAAGAGTACCTTTCAGCATTTCATAGAATACTGGTTTGGAGTTGATGAACTCCTTTAGCTTTTTCTTATCTGTGAAGCTCTTTTTCAGCCCTTCAATTCTGAATGATAGCTTTTCTGGATAGAGTATTCTTGGTTGTAGGTTCTTGCTATTCATCACGTTGAATATTTCTTGCCACTCCTGTCTGGCCTGCATAGTTTCTGTTGAGAAATCAGCTGACAGTCATAAGGGTACTCTGTGCTAGGTAACTAACTGTTTTTCTCTTGCTGCTTTTGATATTCTCTCTTTGTCTTTTGCTCTTGGAATTTTAATTATGATGTGTCTTGGTGAGATCCTCTTTGGATTCCTCTTGTTTGGGCTTCTCTTGGCTTCCTGGACATGTAAGTCTATTTCTTTCACCAATTGGGGGAAGTTTTCTGTCATTATTTCTTCAAATAGGTTTTCAGTTCTTGCTCTCTCTCTTCTGGCACCCCCACAATTCTGACATTGGTATGCTTAAAGTTGTCCCAGAGGCTCCTTACACTATCTTCATATTTTTTTATTGTTCTTTCTTTTTGCTTTTCCAGTTGGATGTTTTTTTTCTTCTTTGTGTTTCATATCTTTGACTTGATTCTTAGGATCCTCTAGTCTGCTATTGGATCTCTGTATATTATTATTTATTTCAGTCAGTGTATGCTTAATTTCTAGTTGGTCTTTTTCATATTCTTGAGGGTGTCATTAAATTTCTCAGATGTTTCTAGAAGATTCTTGAGTAACCTTATAACCGTGGTTTTGAACTCTATATCCAGTCGTTTGCTTTCCTCCATTTCTTTCATTTGTGACCTGTTTGGTTTTTTTTTGTCTCCACATATTGGCTGCTTCCCTGTATTGATAGAGTGGCGTGTGTGCTAGGTGTCCTATAGAGCCCAGTGGCTCAGCCTTCCTAATTACCTGAGGTGAACACTCTTAGTGCACCCCTTTGTGGGCTGTGTGCACAATCTTGTTGTAGTTAAGCCTTGATTGTTGTTGGTATCTCTGGGAGGAATTGACCTCCTGGCCAGTTGACTGTGAGGATCAGTTGTATCCATGATGGGAGAACTTTTGTGCTGGAGACACCCTTATGGGTCAAGACTTGCTTCAGTGGGGCTTTGGTGCTCACTGAGAATTCCCCCTGTGTATGTCTCCTCTGGATCTTAAGAGTTGTATTCTGGATGATCTCTCTCTGACCACTGGGTACACTGGCTCTTGGATCTCCAAGGAGAGAGGCCACCCAGTAGGAATCTATATTTTCCTTCTCTTTGTTTGGGGTTTGGAGGTGCCCAGATGAGGCCCACCTGTGAAGCAATGCAAGCTGCTGTTGAGCCTTGTGTCTTCTTTTGGAGGCTCTGGGGCTCTTTGACCCAGCTGCGGTACGTTTGGTTTCAGATTGCACAGGGCCAGGCCATTCATACGCAAAAGCATCTGCGCACAGCTTGAGTGGGATTGTAAATTGGGTGATGCGGGGTCTCAGGTTATCACCGGGATGAAGCAAACAACAATAGCTGAATGTCAGTCCTGCCTAGAAGAGGTCCCGGGTATCTGTGTCCCGTGGCACCTTGCACGATCAGTGATCACTGCACCTCTGAGAGAAAGCTGTCCTCGCATTCTGGCCCTGTGCCAGACAGTCCAGTTTCTCCCTGTGTGAGTTTGAGTCCCCAGAGTCTCGCCTGGAACTGGAGTTGAGAACAGTCGGGAGCTTGTGTCTCCCTCCCAATTGAAAAAGACAACAGCGTACTCAGTTGCTAGCCCTTTCCACGCTCACACCTCCATACCTCTGCATTTTACTTCTGCACCTCCACACCTCCTGCGAGTCTCCGTGTGCTTTTCTCTTCTCTTCTAGTTGTATAATTTCCACTCAGCCAGCCTTCCTATGGTTCTGGACTATACCCATTTTGTCTTTTGTTGTAGTTTTGAAGTGATTATGTGAGGCAGCAAGTTCAAGTGTTTACCTATGCCACCATGTTGGTTTCTCTCTGTCATCATGCTTGATGATTTTAGTATCTTAAAATGATGTCTCTTCCAATAGTGCATGGCCTTTTATTTTCTTGTTTGTTCTCTTTCAATTAATGATCTTGTCTCCTACCATACCTCAGAACTCTCACCTGTAATATGCCAGCAAATGTGATAATAGTAGCAACTATTCTGTTTTTTCAACAGTAAACTTCCCACTCCCTGACCATTACCTCCTATGTTTCCTGCACATTTCTCAAAGACTGCCTCCAAAAATGTCTTTGTCTTATTTGGACTCATGGAACTTGTTAGTTTTTCATTGTCCATTTCCTCCTAGTTCATATTTTCCTCTTCTGGCTTAAATTCCATCTTAGCTTTCCTGCCGTATTCTAACTGTGCTCACTTAACATTTATAACCAACAATGTCAAATGAGCACCTTTTGGCTACCCTATGATATTTCCTCAGTCCATTTACCCTCCCATTTTCTAGGTGATTAATTTCTTTACATCCTTGTTTTTCACTTCAGGCAAACGACCTTGCTATTTATCTTACTGAGAAAATAGAAGCCATTATAAAATAATTTTTCTACACCACTTCTGTCAGTCAGTCATATCTGTTTGAAATATTCTGCCTTTGTTTCTATTACTTTGGATGATCTGTTCTCAATTGTAATCAGCCCTGCAATTTGTGTACTAGTATTATTATTATTGTTATTATTATTATTTTCCTTCTTTGGGCTCCCTTCTACATCATTATATTTCTTCTCTCTACTGAGTCATTTCTGTTAGCAAACAAACATGTTGTGTCTTTAGTCCCCCCACCCCTCAAAAAAAAAAAAGCTTTCCTTCCATTTCTCCTTCTAGCTGCTTCCCTATATCTCTGCTTCTTTAAACAGCAGAACTTATCCAAGGCATTGTCTGTGCTGTCTGCCACCCTCTTCTCATTTGCCTTTGATCCATTCCGCTCAGGGCTTCCTCAGCACAGCTGTTACAACATAGCTCTTGACTATGGAATTAGTGGCCTCCATGTTGTTAAGTCCAGGGATCAGTTCTCTTCTTCTCCCTCACCGTCTGATTCACTTGATTACCCCCTTCTTCTTTAAGCATTGTCTTTATTTGAGCCCAAAGTGTTACATTCTTCTGTTTCTTCTCCTACATTGTTGACTGCTTATCTCAGCCTCCTTTGCAAATTCCTCATGTCCCTGACCTCTAAATGCTGACAGGCTTAAGGTGTCCATCCTTGGATAATTTCCTTCTTGTACTAGATTCTCTCTCTAATTGATAACATCTATAAACAGACACTCAAATGGTATCTCCAGCCTTGACTTCTCACTTGAGCTCTGTCTTCATATCTCTAGTGAGCACCTCAAAATTCACTTGTGTAAAACTGAACTCCGGATTCCACTTCTTTCCCAAACTGTTCCTACTTATTTCAGTAAATGGCTACTCCGTCCTTTTATTTGTTCTCAACAAAATCTTTAGGGTCATCATTGCCGACTCTTTAAACCCTGCCTTCAAAATACATTCATGGCCTGACTATTTCTCATTATTTTTTCACCACATTAGTCCTCCCTATCGCCCTCATTTTTCACCTGGGTTATAATAGTAACGTCCTGGCTGATTTCACTGCTTTCAAACTTAGAGTTTCCAATCTGTTTGCACTTGAGCAGCCTAAATGCTCCTCTGACAACATAGGTCACATTGTTGCACTTTCCTCCTGGAACTTTCCAGTGGCTTTCCTTCTCACTCAGGGTGAAGCCAGCGCCCTCTTACCTCTCTGAGCCTCACTTTTTAAAATTTTTATTAATATATTTTATTGATTTTTTACAGAGAGGAAGGGAGAAGGATAGAGAGTTAGAAATATTGATGAGAGAGAGAAACATCGATCAGCTGCCTCCTGCACACCCCCTACTGGAGATGTGCCCACAACCAAAGTACATGCCCTTGACCGGAATTGAACCTGGGACCTTTCAGTCCCCAGGATGACGCTCTATCCACTGAGCCAAACCGGTTTTGGCTGAACCTCACTTTTTGACCCCCCTTCTATTCCCAGTCTAACCATGCTAACTGACCCTCATTGCCTTCAAACATGTCAAGCCCTTAATAGAAAGTACAAAAATGCCTTTGTACTTTCTATTCCCTTTTCCTGGAAGACTCTCCTTTGAGAAAACTGTAGTTTTCTCTATTAGTTCCTTCAGGTCTGTGCTTAAGATCTATGAATAGAGCCTTTATCCTTGACCACTGTCCCTCTTCCCACGCCCAGAGTTCTCTCTGCTCTGTTCTGCTTTGTGTGGGTTTTTTTTTCCACATCGTCGCTATCTAATGCTCTATGTGTTTTTCCTTTATTTGCTGACTGTCTGTCTTCTCCATAACAGAGCAAAAACTCTTGAGAGCAAGGAGTTTTATTGTCGTTTCCATTGGTTCTGGACAAATAGCTTAGACTTTTCTGAGTCATTCAAATGTTCTTTAAAAGAATGAATAACAACCAAAACCCTCTACAAAAGCCATTTTATTATTCTTTTTAGCAAATAGATAACTACTAAGAAACAAAACATGGAGAGAGAAAATGATAATGGTTAAGTCTCTTGAGAATACTGGAATGTGTGCTTATTTCACATGGACATTAGGAAAAAAAGTAGTTTTAGAAATGATTTTGTTTAGTTAGAAAGATAAGTAGTCTGCTAAAAGTATTATTAATAGTAGTACTAAAGATACTAAAACAATATAATTAGCACTAGTTACTGATTATACTATGTATATGCTTTTTCTTTGTCTTTGTTCCTTAGTTAGCCCGTCCTTCTTTTTAGATGTTCTTCTTTTCTTTGCCTCTCTTTCTCTGTAGCTAGGTATATGTCACATGGATACTGGATTATTTTGTAAATTCTTAGAAAATTCAAAGTAAAGACCATATTTCTTCTCAAAGAAGAGACAAAGGCCTGAAAAAAAAAAAGAGAGTTGTGTGATGACTGCTCACTTTGTTAGCACTAGATTATCCTATATCATAAAAGGATAATATGCAAATTGACCCTAAGGGGCAAATGATGCAGGAATGACCAGTCACTATGATACACACTGACCACCAGGGGGCATACGCTCAATGCAGGAACTGCCCCTGGTGGTCAGTGTTGCTCCCACAGGGGGAGCTCCATTCTGCCATAAGCCGGGCTGATGGCTGTGAGCGCAGTGGTGGTGGCAGGAGGCACTTCCACCTCCTCAGAAGTGCTAAGGATGTCCAAATGCAGCTTAGGCCCGCTCCCAGCCGTCAGTCGGACATTCCTTGAGGGCTTCTGGGCTGCCAGAGGGATGTCTGACTGTCAGCATAGGCCCATTCCCCTGGGACATGCCCTGAGGTGGACATTCCCTGAGGGATCCTGACCTGTAAGAGGGTGCAAGCAGGGATGAGGGACCTGCCCGAGTGTGTGAATTTTTGTGTACTGGGCCTCTAGTAAAAATATAATGCTGGTATTATAGCCTGGGAGACTGTCACATTGGCAGTGTGACTTTGGTATTCAAAGCTCTTCACTGGTTGTCTTGGCTAGGTGGCTCAGGTGATTGGAGCATCCCAGAAACCAAGAGATTGCAGGTTCAATCCCCATTCAGGGCACATACTCAGGTTATGGGTTCAGTCCCCAGTCAGGGCATGTACAAGAGGCAACCAATCAGTGTTTCTCACATTGATGTTTCTTTGTCTCCATGCCTCTCTCTTTTAAACCAATTTAAATTGATTTGGTGAGGATTAATAAAAAAAAAACTTATTCACTGATCTAAAAGAGTTAGTAGGAAACACCTCAAATTCAAGACCTTTTCTTTTTTCTTCCCTAAATGTACCTTCCCCGCAAAAGGCAGGAAAATAATTTCTTCCTTATTTGAACTGCTTTAGCACCTTATATATATTCTCTTATTATGTTTATTAGACTTTCAGCTCTCTGAAATTAGGAGCCATCTTTTATACATTTTGCACAAAGTAAGAGTCTAGTAGGGTTCTTTAAAAAAAAAAAAGAGTGAATAAGTTATTGAATAAACTGAATTACATACAAGTCAGTAAAGCAATATCCTGTAATATTTTAAGAGCAGTGAATAGAGTTGGTTAAAGGTCAAATAAAAACCCTGTTTTTAGGCACAATCAGAAATCCAGTATTTTAAAAAATATTTAATAAGTCTTTATTGTTCAGATTATTACAATTGTTCCTCTTTCCCCTCCCCCCATATCTCCCCTCCACCTGGTTCCCACCCCACCCTCTGTCCTTACCTCTCCCCCACATTGTCCTCATCCATAGGTGTATGATTTTTGTCTAGTCTCTCCCTGCACCCCCCCTCATTTCTTTCCCCCTGAGAATTGTCAGTCCACTCCCTTTCTATGCCCCTAATTCTATTATATTCACCAGTTTATTCTGTTCATCAGATTTTCAATTCACTTGATTTTTAGATTCACTTGTGGATAGATATGTATTTGTTGTTCATAATTTTTATCTTTACCTTTTTCTCTTTCCTCTTCTTAAAGAGTACCTTTCAGCATTTCATATAATACTGGTTTGGAGTTGATCAACTCCTTTAGCTTTTCCTAATCTGTGAAACTCTTTATCTGATCTTCAATTCTGAATGATAGCTTGGCTGGGTAGAGTAATCTTGGTTGTAGGTTCTTGCTATTCATTACTTTGAATATTACTGGCTACTCCCATCTGGCCTGCATGGTTTCTGTTGAGAAATCAGCTGACAGTCGAATGGGTGCTTGCCTGTAGATAATTAACTGTTTTTCTCTTCTTTTAATATGCTCTCATTGTCTTTTGCTCTTGGTCTTTTAATTATGATGTGTCTTAGTGTAGTCCTCTTTGGATTGCTTTTTTATTCTTTTTTCTTTTATCTTTTCCAGTGGAGTGTTTTTTGCTTCTTTGTATTTCAAATCTTTGACTTGATTCTTGCGTTTCTCTAGTCTGCTGTTAGGTCTCTGAATAATATTTTTTATTTCAGTCAGTGTATGTTTAATTTCTAGTTGCTTCTTTTTTATCTCTTGGGTCTCGCTAAATTTATCCATTTTTTCTAGGAAATTCTTAAAAAACCTTACAACCGTGGGTTTTGTTCTATATCCAGTCATTTGTTTTCCTCCATTTCTTTCACTTGTGATTTGTTCTTTAGTCTCCACATATTTCACTGCTTCCCTGAGTTGGTAGAGTAGCTTTGTGTGCTAGGTGTCCTATAAGGCCCAGTAGCTCCTCCTTCCCAGTTACCTGAGGTGGACTCTCGTGGTGCATCCCTTTGTGGACTGTGTGTACAGCCTTGTTGTAGTTAAGTCTTGGTTGTTGTTGTTATCACTGGGAAGATTGACCTCCAAGCCAATTGATTGTGAGGATCAGGTGTGTCTGGGCATGCAGGCTTGCCTCCAGACCTCTGCCTTTCGTGCATGTGTACACACACGAGCTTCCAGAACTCTGCCTTTTGGTTCCCCTGAGTTTCCTTGCACTCAAGGGACCTTTATGAGTCTGGTTCCCCAGGGTCATGCCCAAAACTGGGGTTCAGTGCAGTTGGACCTGGATTTCAGTGCTGTTGTGAGGTTCTGTTTTCCTCCCGCTAGAGGAAGCCAGGCAAAATCAGCAGTCAGCCCTCTGTGTGTGCACTTTTGCACACACTTTCACAAGCCCCCAGACTTCTGTCTTTCCCGGCTCCCCTAAGTTTCTGTGCACCCCTTCCTTTTCACAAGAGTCCAGACTCCCCCTATGAGTCTCACCTGGTGCTGTGATTCAGTTTCCATCTCCCTCCCGCTGCTCCGCCCGTCCTCTCCACGAGCTTGTCTCTGTACCTCAGCTTTTTACAGCTCCTCTGAGTCTTTGTGAGTCCCTCTCTTTACTTCTAGTTATAGAATTTTCACTCAGCCAGCTTTCCTGTGGTTCTGGATGGTCTCCATTCTGTCTTTTAGTTGTAGTTTTGTTATTGTGCGAGGTAGGAGCTTAGGTGTTCACCTATGCCACCATCTTGGTTTCTTCAGAAGTCCAGTATTTTTGAACTTTCATCCCTATTGCCTAAAGGTAACATTATTTCAGTGTGAGGTGCGGAAGATAAATTTGAGGAGAAAATGATCCTTTATATATATGTTTAATTCTTGAGATAGAAACTTGATTTCTATTTGTTGTATAATTTTGATTTGAATTTATTTCTATAAAGTAAGTATTTTAATAAATTTTCTGTGGTCTTTTATTATACTTTTGACAGTTTTATATAATGAAAGAAAACGAACATATTCCCAGTAGTCAAACTTTACATTAATGTTGCCTGTATTTTTAATGTAGCTCTGATTTTGTATTTTGATGTTTTTATTTAATGTTATATATACTTTCTGTCAATTTTTCTTTATTCTTAGTGATTGGATTATATTTCAATGTTATGAAATGAGTCAGATTGCATTCTTATGAATGTTTTCTGTTTTAAAACATCGTGCCTTGGATCAAAATTGCTTTGGAAATGTTTTATGTCTTCTCATGGAGTTCAGTGAAATATGATTCAAATAAAGCTATTTCATAGACAGTTTTTGAGATGTTTATTCCAAAATGGCAGTTATTATATTCACAACTCATTTTAACATTTGGCTGTGCACATGCAGACTTTCTGGGAATGAATCTGTCATCATTTTGGGTACTATCTTTATATTATTAACTCAATAAGGAATGTACACATGGGTGGACATGTAAATATGCAGTTGTCTTACCTCTTGAACAAGTTTAGCCTGACTGAATGGAGGGGTCAGAACTGGTGAAATTGGACTAATGATATAACGGAAGGCTCCTTACATTTAGGGAGGATTATAGCCAAGTGTATAATCTATTCTTTTATATGGCTGATAGAGTCAAGAAATATATGGGTTTTCTTAATGTTTCTCTCATTTTTAATTAATATTATTCAGTATGCAATAGCAGCATGCTTTGATGTTAAGATTTCTAGTTAATAATATTCTGAATAACAGGTATTTTATCAAATATGCTGATAATTCATAAGTGATATAGATGATAATTATATGTTCTGGATTTCAGGCAAGTTGTTGTCCTAAAACTTTTAGGCAAATAAGTATAATTTTTCTAAACCAGAACAATGAGAACTAGATAATAACCAGTACTTGAAATATCATATAGCTTATTTTAATATATACCACTTAAAACTATATTTGTATGCACACAATGTGAATGTTCTTAATGCTATACAATTGTATTTAAAAAAAATGGTTAAATTGGTAAATGTTATACAGTATGTATTTTAACCACAATAAAAAGTAGAAAAAATTTAAGAGAAAAAAGAATAAATAGAAAAAAAGAAGTGGCAATCAAATGCCTTGAAAAGTTTTTCAGATCTAACAAAATATTGGAATAATTTTAAGTAAGATTTTAAAAATAAGTTTTTTTCTTCTGGGTTTTTACATGACTGTTTTTTAATAAAGACTTAATTTTTCCCTGGAAATCTAAAGAAGCATCTTTTAGATTTTTTAACTTTCTATCAAACTTAAAAATGAGTTCATAAGGAAAACCATATTGCTTAATGATATTGTCTTTCATAAAGTTTTAAATTTTAGCTAATATATGTTACATTATTACTCAGCATATCATAAAATACTTACATATCATAAAACTGTCTTTGCTCCAACTTCCTAGCTCCAGTAAGTTATTTTTTAAAGGCTCTGTTAAAACAAAGGAGTGGTTATTAAGCCACCAGAGGGCGCTCCATGAACACATTTCAGTATTTTGCCTCTGATTTTAAAAAGAAACAAAAACATTTCTCTTGGTGTGGATGTTTTATGTTACCATATTTTTCTCTTCTGTGTAGACATAGTATTCTAAAAGTACCTGTGTGATGTTAGAGAAACAGTTTGATATTTTTATTTCACAAATGTTTGAGTATCTTATACATAAGGCAATATAGAATATTAACAGGTGAATTTAACTTATTGGAGGCCCAGTACACAGGGGGAAAGAGGTGTCCCTCAGCCCAGTCTGCATTCTCTCCAAATTGAGACCCCTCGAGGTATGTCCGACTGCCTGTATAGGCCTGATCCCGGTAGGATCATCGGACAGCCCTCTCATAATCCAGAACTGCTGGCTCCCAAGTGCTTATCTGCCTGCCTTCCTAATTGCCCTAACCACTTCTGCCTGCCAGCTTGTTCACCTCCTAACCACTCCACTGCCAGCCTGATTGATGCCTAACTGCTTCCCTGCCAACCTGTTTGCCCCTAACTGCCCAACCCTATGGGCCTGGTAACCCCTAACTGCCCTTCCCCTGCAGGCCAGGTCCCTGCCAACTGCTCTCCTCTGCAGGCCTGGGTCCTCTGCAACTGCCTTTCCCTGCAGTGTTGGTTACCCCCAACTTCCCTCCTCTGCCGGCCTAGTCACCCCTAACTGCCCTCCCCTGCAGCCCTGGTCACTCCCAACTGCCCTCCCCTGCTGGTCATCTTGTAGTGGCAATCTTGTGTCCACATGGGGGCAGGACGTTTGATCATCTGGGGGCAGCCATCTTGTGTGTTAGAGTGATGATCAATTTGCATATTATTCTTTCATTATATAGGATGACTTCTTGTAACTTATCCTAGAGTTTGTAGGTATCTTATTTAAACATTCTCTTTTTAGTCTACATTATTCTTGTTATTATCCTGTTTAAAAGCTGATCATTTACAGTAAGAATCTGTGATGCTTGCATTAATATTTTTAAATTGTTTGGTGTTTATGGTCCACCAATTTTGATACTGATACTAGACCTGCCACATAGGAGTGACCCGTAGAATTTGTCAATAGAATGCAGGGCCTCAGGTCCAAAATTATGATTCAGTAACTTTTTGGGATACATACTTTCTAAAAACAGCTAAATTGTGATTATTAGCTCTTTAAGGAATGTACACATAGGTGACATGTAGATATGCAATTGTCTTATTTATAAAGTATGTAGATAATTTATATATCATACAATTCATCCATTTGAAGATTGGATTAAATGATTTTCAATATATTCCCAGAGATGTGCAGCCATCATTGCAATCAATTGTAGGACCTTTTTATAACAACCTAATTTTTTACCCTGTTAGCATTCATTTTCCATTTGTCCCCCACTTCCATACCCCTCAGGAACCACTAATCTACTTCTATCTCTATATACATTTGCTTATTCTGGATAGCTCGTATAATTGGAATCATACAATATTCGACTGGATTTTTTATTTAGCATAATGTTTACAAGTTTGTAGTATGTATCGATGTTGTAGCATGTATCAGTATTTTATTCCTTTTTATTGCTAAATAATATTACGTTGTATGAAAGGAATGTATATTTTTACAAAGCTTCTGAGTAGCATTTCCAACTGGTTTAAATTTTATATACTAGAACATATTTTAAAATGTTAACTCTGGAGTTTGTAAACTATGAAAAGCAATATCTACAGTTGTGGTTTAGTAACAGAATCTACTAAACTTAATAAAGGTATTTTATGAAACTTTGGGAGTATGTGTATGTGTCTTTACTGGGTCTGGGTGTGAAATATATTTCTTACTGCTGGTTACTTTTAGGAAAAGCTTGAAAGCTACTGTTCTTTATGTATATCAACGTAGAAAACAAATGCGGATACAGATGTAGATAACAAATCCTTATCTAATTTGTAGTTTTACTTTTTGTCCAGGCCCTTCAAACTCCATTGAAGAAAGTGAATCCTGGAGAAGAAAGGAGGAAAATGTTTGAGGTATAAAGACATCTGTCTGCTTATTTTAAAGCTTTGCAAAAATAATTAAAAGAAATAAAAGCTATAGAAAAACCTCCAAACCTTTCCTCCTTATTTCTTAAGACAAACAAACAAACAAACAAAAAAAAACTTTTGACATTTCTTTTTTACCTTTCTGGGCATACCTCTACCTTTGGTGTACTAACTTTCCTGATATACTAGAAAAAGTAGAAACTATTATTGATAAAAAAAAATGTTCTTATTTATTTAAGGAAGCAGCAAGAAAGAGAAGGTTGGAATTTATTGATAAAGCAAAGAAACAGAAAAATCAGGTAGTTTTTTGCTCTTATTCTTCTTCCCTTGCCAAGTTGCAGATTATATTAGTTTCAAGAGTTCTAAGAAATTTGTCTTTAAAATTGTTACAGATTAGTTTAATGAAGGCTGAACAGATGAAAAGGCAAGAAAAGGAAAGGGTAAGAGGATAATTCATTTTTTCTGGTATATTCCACTATCTCCCCACACACGCTTTTTTTAAAAAAGAACACTGATTTCCATTTCATCACTAAATGTATTTTATGTATTTTATGTTAAATACTTGAAATGGTGTTTTGTTTGTTTGTTTCTTTCCCCCCAAAGTTGGAGAGAATAAATAGGGCCAGGGAGCAAGGATGGAAAAACGTGCTAAGTGCTGGAGGAGGTGGTGAAGTAAAGGTAGGCACTTGATACCAATATAGTACTGCCACTCTTTTCATAGTTTCAGTTGCTCTTTAAAATACATATAATTGGCTCTCTTTAGGTGTACATTTACATTTTATCTAAAATTCTTCATCATCTATTTTGAATTCTTAGTTTTTCTGCATTTATTTGATATGTAACTTGTATTGATAACTAATATGTGACTGGTAATGTTTTATATTTTTTTATGTAAAGGCTGTGGACACAATATTCCTGCCAGAAGAATCTATTTAAAATCAAAGTCATATCAAATTTGCCTTAAATCCTCTGCAGCTTCATGTGTCCTCCAAGATTAAGTTTTCAGATGACCTATGTTAACCTGGCCCCTCTCAATCTCTCTAAGCTTCTTCTGTCCATCCATTTCTTACCATACATTGTATGTCTAGACATGCTGAACTAAAGACCATAAAGTTTCCTTATGGAGTGAAATCTACTTAAATTTTTCTTTATATTTGTGTTTTTCTGTATTTTATAGTAGCCTTACCTCCTCACTCTCATTCCTATCTCCAAACTTAAACAACAATAGGGAAGCTAATCATTAATTGTTTATTAAATAACTAGTTACCTAACTAACAATTTATGTAGATTTGCTTTGGATAGATCCAGACTACTGGCATATAACTATATGCAAATTACTTAAGTTTTCTGAGCCTTAAATTCTTATTTAAAAAAAATTTAAGAACAGTTCCTAGAGCTTGATTAGCAAGGTCTCATATGTTAATGTCCTGCTTCTTTCTTTGTTCTGCTAATATTGCATTTCCTCTTTTGTAGGCTCATACCTATGATGGTCCCCAAAATTCCTGACCCCTGGTGTACATACTTTGTATTTTTCCCTCCCCTTGAGTATTGGTGGAATTTGTGAATATACTAGTATAGCAGTTCCTTAATTAGGCTTTATTTTATGGCAAACGGTGATGGTAGAGGCAATAGTCATTCCTGTGGTTTCATTAATATCTGATTCACGACTTCCTCATGGCAGCCTAGATGGGGAGAAGAAGGTTTGAGATAGGTATGCTTCTGCTGGCCTGGAAAAAAGCAAGGAGGTTAGTGATCTCCTGGAGTTGGTAGTGGTTTCTGGCCAAGGAAAGGGTGACCTTAGCCATTACAGCTACAAGGACATGAACTCTGCCAAGAACCATTGATCTTGGAAAAGAACCCTGAACCTCAGCTGAGAATTGCAGCCTTGGCTGAACCTTAGTTTCTGCCTGGTGAGATTTTGAGCAGGATACCCAGTCTTCTAAGCAAGGGAAACTATAATATAATAAATGGATATTGTTTTAATTTTTTGTTTGTGGGCATTTGTTACAGAGCTGTAAAAATGAACACATTATTATTCCTCTGTATTAATTTGTACCATCCAATCAACTGTTAGTCAACCCTTCTTTCAACTGAGTCCCCCTGACCCATGCTCATTAAACTTGATATTTAGGTGCTGGATATATATGTGTAAGTTTGATTGATTACCATTCTTATTTCTATTATTCAAAAGTTATGATAGGAATAAATGCCTGCTTTGTCTAGTTTATGTAGACATATATGTTCTATCCTGACTTTCTTGAGTCACTTTTTCTAATTCTGTATTAGTATAGACATACAATCTTCAGTAATACAATTTTATTTTAAAATTTCATTTACTATACTATCTACTAGGAAGTACAACTTATTCCCTCCTGAATGATGAGGAATAACTCAGACAAAATTTGACTCATTTTAAAATAATCTCTTATCTGATTGGAGATTATTAAGACTTACCAATCAGAGTTAGGCCCTCAGATATTGTCAAGTATTTCTATTTTTTTTTAATTTAATAAATCTTTATTGTTCAGATTATTAAAATTGTTCCTTTTTTTTTCCTCCCCCATAGTTTCTTCTACCTGGTTTCTACTCTACCCTCTGCCCTTACCTTCCCCTTAATGTCCTCATCCATAGGTATACAATTTTTGTCCAGTCTCTTACTGCACCCTCCTCACCCTTTTTCCCTGAGAATTGTCAGTTCACTCCCTTTCTATGCCCCTGATTCTGTTATATTCACCAATTTTATTCTGTTCATCAGATTTTTTAAAAAATACATTTTATTGATTTTTTTACAGAGAGGAAGGGAGAGGGATAGAAAGTCAGAAACATCGATGAGAGAGAGACATCGATCAGCCGCCTCCTGCACACCCCACACTGGAGATGTGCCCGCAACCAAGGTACATGCCCCCAACCGGAATCAAACCTGGGACATTTCAGTCCGCAGGCTGACGCTCTATCCACTGAGCCAAACTGGTCTCGGCCAGATTTTTATTCACTTGATTTTTAGATTCACTTGTTGAAAGATATGTATTTGTTGTTCCTAAATTTCATCTTTACCTTTTTCTTCTTCTTTCTCTTCTTAAAGAGTAACCTTCAGCAATTGATATATTACTGGTTTGGTGGTGATGAACTCCTTTAGCTTTTTCTTATCTGTGAAGCTTTTTATGTGCCCATCAATTCTGAATGATAGTTTTGCTGGGTAGAGTAATCTTGGTTGTAGGTTCTTGCTATTCATCACTTTAAATATTTCTTGCCACTCCTCTCTGGCTTGCATAGTTTTGTTGAGAAATCAGCTGACAATCATATGGATTCTCCCTTGTAGGTAATTAACTGTTTTTCTCTTGCTGCTTTTAATATGCTCTCTTTGTCTTTTGCTCTTGGTGTGGTCCTCTTTAGATTCCTATTGCTTCGGGTTTTGTGTGCTTCCTGGATTTGTAAATGTATTTCTTTCACCAGGTGGGGGAAGTTTTCAGTCATTATTTCTTCAAACAGGTTTTCAGTATCTTGCTCTCTCTCTTCTTCTGGCACCTCCATAATTCTAATGTTGGTACGCTTGAAGTTGTCTCCTTACACTGTCTTCACATTTTTGGATTCTTTTTTCTTTTTGCTTTTCCGGTTGAGTGTTTTTTTTTTCTTTGTATATCAAATCTTTGACTTGATTCTTGCCTTCCTCTGGTCTGCTGTTAGGTCTCTGTATAATATTTTTTATTTTAGTCAGTATATGTTTAATTTCTAGTTGGACCTTTTTCATCTCCTCTTGGGTTTCACTAAATTTATCCATCTTTTCTAGGAAATTCTTTAAAAACCTTATAACCATGGTTTTGAACTCTATATCCAGTTGTTTGTTTTCCTCCATTTCTTTGGTTTGTGATCTGTTTCTTTGTCTCCACATTTTTGCTGCTTCCTAGGGTTGGTAGAGTAGATTTCTGTGGTAGGTGTCCTTTGTGGCCCAGTGACTCTGCCTTCCCAGTTACCTGAGATGGACTCTCATGATGCAACCCTTTGTGGACTGTGTGTACAGCCTTGTTGTAGTTAAGTTTTGATTATTGTTGATTTCACTGGGGGGACTTGACCTCCAAGCCAATTGGTTGTGAGGATCATCTGTGTCTATTCCAGGAGAACTTTTGTGCTAGAGTCAGCCTTATGATACAAGACTTGCAAAATTGCAAAAGCCTCTGTACTGGGCTTGGATGGGGCAGAGTCTCATGGCTGAACAGATAGCCTTGGCTTCCCATCAGCCCTGCGCTATACTGCTCCTGGATCTCACTGTCCCTCAGTAATTGCTGCAGCCCTCTCTGCGCGTGCCTTCAGACCTCTGCCTTTTCAGGTCCCCTGAGTTTCCATGTGCTCTGGGGACTCATATGAGTCTGGGTCCCCAGGGACTCACCCGAAACTGGGGTTCAGTGCAGTAGGAAGTGGAGTTCAGTGCAATTGGGAGGTTCCCTCTTCCTCCTGCTCAGCTTTTTGAAGCTTCTCTGTGTCTCCATGAGCCCCTCTCTTTCCTTCTAGTTATAGAATTTCCACTCAGCCAGCTTTCCTGTGGTTATGGATGATGTCCGTTCTGTCATTTAGCTGTAGTTTTGAAATTGTTATATGAGGCAGCAGTTTAGGTGTTCACATATGCCATCATCATGGTTTCCCCTATTGTCAAGTATTTCATATCAACTCCATGATTAATATTGAAAGTTTGATTATTTTTATTCTCCTTCCGTGTATATCTTTTTCTGTGCAATAAAATATCCTGTCTTTTTTATTATCCTCTCTAAAGATTTAATCCTAAAGTTCATTTTTGCCATTGTTGTTTGATAACTAAATTGAGATAATTTTCCAGTGTTAAGATATTATGTATGTAACAGATTTCTGCTTCACTTTATAAGTTCTATAATGCTGTCACTGAGCATTAAAAAAGTAATTTATTTGCCCTAAAAAATTACTCATTCCTCTGAATCTATCTTAGTTTCTGTGCTTTTTCCCAATTGGGTTTGAAATATTTAACTTCCTAGACCATTTGATTTATGAACAATTTATAAGGACTTGGATGCTCAGTATAATGTTAATCAAATTAAGAAAATTCCCAAATTAAAGATGAAATAAAAAATAAATATTAAGGGAAGTATTTTAAAATTAATACTATTACATACCTCTAAATAATAAAGACATTCTTTATAGTATAAATAACCAGCTGTTTTTTGATTCTTTAGTGTCTGCAAAGTCTGGGATACTTTTGCTTTACCCATTTTTGATGTATCTCTTATGAATGTGTTTTTAGAAAAATTACGAAATATTTCATATATATAGTTTGATCATGTGTTGATCATATATTTAAGAGGCATATCTGTTGTTTCAAAATATATTGGGATACTATTCAGCAATAAAAAGGAGTAGGCTGTTAATACATTCAACAACATAGAACAATAAAAACATACTGAGTAAAAGAAACCAGACATGAGTACAGATTACATGATTCCATTTATATGAAATTATAGATTGGTAGTTGCTGGAGTGGGGAGTCATTGGCTTCACAGGAACATGAAGGGTCTTGCTGGGGTGGTGGATGTGCTTTTGATTGTGGTAGTGGCTGCACAAATGTATACATTTGTCAAAATTCATCATCCTGTGCTTTTATTGAGTGAAATAAGTGATTTTTCAAAGGTCATATTGCTTCCTTATTCTAGTACAGTATTTTCAATATTATTTTCAGTATAGGAATCTTCAGAAATGTTTACATACTTTTGTTACATAATTTTGCTCAAGAAAAACATTGAAACACTCAAGTGAATTTAAGATATGCACACCAGACTAAATTCAAATAGTAAACTCTCTCTTAGAGAAGTGACTATCTTTCATCAGAATTCTAATTCTGATGCTTGCCTTGAGATTGACATTTTGGAGGAACACCAAGATGGAGTTTTCTGCTTAATTTTCTTACCTATTTCTAGCAACTTGCGTCTCTTGCTATTCAGACATCTTTAGTCAGTTATCAATATTTATTTTGAGCTGATATTTTAAAATTAATCTTCCTAATTTTTAAAAAATATATTTTTATTAATTTCAGGCAGAAGTGAGAGGGAGAGAGAAATAAAAACACCAATGATGAGAGAGAATCTTTGATTGGATGCTTCCTGCACACTCCACAATGGGCAACAGGGGCATGGTGCCCTGATTGAGAATTGAACTGTGACCTCCAGGTTCATAAGTCAATGTTTAACCTCTGAGCCACATTGGCTGGGCAAAATTAATGTTTCTTATAATATTTGCAGCCCTCTGTGTCAAGATGTTAACACAAATTCTATCTCGTAGAGTACACTGAAATTTCTTTTTATTTGATTCTAATACTTTCCTTAAGATGTTATCACTTGGAAACTCTTCTTTACTGTCAGTGTTCTGGATTCTGTTCTCATCACTTCACAGAAATGTGTTTTGTTTTTTTTTAATGTTACCACTCAAACTTTAGTCATAACAGTATGTCTTATTTTCAGTTCTTTGACCTCTGCATTTGAGGTCATTGGTTTCCTCATCTCAGTGATATTCTTCCACTGGGACATCTGCAACTTTATAAACTTACTTCTTTTTAACTCTTACCCTTTTCTGATATCTCTGTTTTCTAACTTTGAGCTTTCTATGTGCTTGAATTCTTATATGTCTGAGGTTATATCCTTATGTTTTTGCCTTTATCCTTCGTCATTCCCATGGAGAATCCAGAATGCCCTTAATCACTTATGCCAGGCCAGCTCAGCCAAGGGTTCAGTGAGCCTGAGTGAAGGATTGAAGAAAAGATAGACAAAGACAATGTAGCTGGGTCTTGGTAGATCTCCTGTGCCTAGATAAGGATACAGAAAGACCCCAGCCTATAAGCTGAGGCTTTATTTTACAGTCAGAGACAAATAAGGAGCTGGTCAACATAGTTACTATGTTCTTGTGAGTTTCACTGGTTTTGGCAGCACTTGCTGCACCTCCTACAGCTCATTAGCTACCTAGGAAGGATTTAGGGGGTGGCCACAAGGTCAAGTTTAATTTACTAAGAGGTGTGT